>BSSO01008339.1:0-10220 GCA_030267885.1 Mesembryanthemum crystallinum | reverse complement strand
AGGTTTGGAATTAGGTAAGGAGTTACAAACCTCAATATTTTGCCATGTAGGATTGGAGGCTTAGGTTTGGAGTTTGTGTTTTAATATATTATATAGATATTATGGTTATCCCACATAGGTTCAGCCAGAGCTTGCCACGTGTATTGCCACATATGTGTTGACGTGTCATGACATTGCCATGTCAGCACGACTTCTCAATTATTCAAAAAAAAAGAAACTACTAAAATTTGAACTCATGGCCTTTAGGTTATGACGGTAGAATTTTACCAAACACGCTAACATTAATATATGCTAATTTATCAAAACTTTATGACATATAGCACTAAATATCTTTTCATTTACTTTAGTATCTTTTATGGTCAATGTTTTTTTTTTAGAGAATCACTTTTAAAAAAACTTATATTAGGGAACCACCTTTAATTTTAGTTTTGTTCATAAAGTACCACCCCATACCCCAAGTCTCTTATGAAAATACGCCAACGCCCGATTTTAAAGCCGGCCTCTTCCCGGTTCACTCGCTGTTACTAGGGGAATCCTTGTAAGTTTCTTTTCCTCCGCTTATTGTTATGCTTAAACTCAATGGGTAGCCTCGCCTGGACTGGGGTCGCAAAGGTTGTGAGTGGCAATGCTCGGGGTCCTTCGAGCCCCCCGACAATGTGAGAGCGCGGCGCGATCCGAGGCTCTTACACCACCTTTTGGTAATAATAGGATATGTTATTATCAAAGAAGACAAGGTCAATAGAAACACATTACAAAGCAAAAAGGGAGTGTGTAAGTGGAGAGTCACTTTCTAGGAAGGGTACTCCCACACATACACACAAAGCCTTAGTGCTTTAGGATGTTCAAAGCTTAATCAACTGCAAACCATTACATTTGACCTTACTCGGATTCAAACAACTAAATTTAAGTCTTAAACAACCTATAGTAATATCCGCAACTTGATCAGGGGTATAGTTCTGCACTTTGAAGATAACTTGATTTTTAGCAAGCCAAATATGATAGTCTACAGCAGCAAACGTAACAGCGTACAGCCATTTTCTCTGTTTACTTACTCTGAGCTTGATAAGTTTGCTTAACCAGGTACCTCTTGTCAATGCACTGCCTCTATATTGAATCCAATCAGGCATCCTTTGAATGACTGCTGTAGAGAAGGAGCAATTGAAGACTAGATGATTGCTAGTTTCATCACAGTTCTTGCAAAGAGGACAAATACCATGTTGACTTATTCCCATTCTATTTAGCCTATTTTTGGTAAGCAGTCTACCTTGGATAGGTAACCATACATACATGCTATGTCCGGGCACTGAATATCTCCCCCAAATCACTTCATGACCTACCTATTTATCATGTTCAACCAATCAGCATTTTGTAGCCTAGCTGGATGGTGTATTTCCCCATCTTATCAACATGCCATGTATTACTGTTGCACAATCCACCCCCAGGTCCTCTCAGCTTGAGTAACATTTTCCAATACCAACTGCAATCAGAAGGTATTGTGTAGGTATATAGATCTCTGTCTCTCAGATATATCTCATTGATCCATTTAACCCAAAGGTTATCTTGTTTCTGAGCCACTTCTCATAGATCTTTTGCCAACGCAGCCTTGTTCCAAAATAGTTTGCAATTTTTCACCATATTTTCTTGGCAAGCATACATTAACCTAGGCTAAGAGGGGGATTTTGGCTTTTGCAGCAAACTGACCGCATAGAAAATTTCTGCACAACTGTTGTATTTGTTTGATAATTGACTGACGAAGCATAAAAGTTGAGGCTCAATAGACATGTAGAGAATATAGAACTGAGTTCACCAACTGAGCTCTACTATCCATAGATAAATGCCTAGATGACCAACACTTAATTCTCATGGATATTTTATCAATCATAAACTGGCAGTCTTGTTTAGACCACTTAGTGGGTGATAGAGGCATATCTAAGTACCTCATTGGGAAGTCTCCCAACTAGAAGCCTCTGATATCAATAATTGCTTGTCTAGAGCTCGGAGCAACCCATGCAACATACACACGAGACTTCTGAGGGCTTGCACATAGACTAGAGGCAGCTGAGAAGTGATTGAAACCCTCCATAAGTTTCATGACTGAAGCTGTATTCCCCTTGTAGAACATAATGAGGTCATCAGCAAAGCTTAAATTCACTAGACCTAACCTCTTACACATGGAATGATACCTAAATGAGCTTTAAGAGCAGTGTACTCTTAATGATCGAGTCGGGTACTCCATTATCAAACAAAGAGTAGAGGTGACATTGGGTCCCCTTGCCTGATTCCTTTTGCCCCTCTGAATAAGCCATGTAATTTTCCATTGATATTGAGAGTGAAGCTTGTAGTTGTAACACAAGTCATGATCCAAGATATGGATACATGAGGGAACTTAAGACCTCTGAGTAGATCCTCAAGAAATGGCCAATCCACTATATCATAGGCCTTCTTGAAGTCTACTTTCATCAAGCATCTGGGTAAGGAAGACTGCCTCTTGTATATTCTAATTAAATCTTGTGTGATTAAGATATTATAGCCAATATATCTTCTAGCTATGAAGGCCCCTTGATTCTCAAGCACAATTTCAGGGAGAATAGTCTTTAGTCTTTCACAAATCATCTTGGAAATACACTTGTAAAGAGTGTTAGCACAAACAATCGGTCTGTACTCACTTGCTTTCATAGGGTTGTCTACTTTAGGCACCAGAGTAATGGCAGTTTCATTGAGCTTGTCTAACAACTTATTGCCAGTCTTAAAAAAGTCCAGAATTGCCTCAATGATATCACAACCAATAATCTCCGATGTGACTTTGAAGAAACCACTATTATAACCATCAGGCCCTGGACATTTGATTGAGGGAATGGAAAATAGAGCAGATTTCACCTCATTGGGAGTGAATGGCTTGATCAGGTGTAGTTGTTGTTATGCAGTTAAGACAGGTCCAGCTTGAATGATGTGGGGTTATACACTAGCAGTGCTAGAACTAGAAGGTCCCAACATGCTTTTGTAGAACTCACAAAAAATATTTACCACCTTATCATAGTCAAAGATCCAATTACCCTCCTCATCACAAATATTGGAGATTCTGTTGCTATGTCTTCTCTATTTGATAACTGAGTTGAAGTATTTTGTGTTGGAGTACCCAAGCTTCACCAATCCACCTTACTCTTTTGCTTATAAAAGCATTTAAGAGCCTTAGCATACATAGTATATTCAGCAATACCAGCTTTCTCCTGTTCAATAAGAACAGAACATAAGGGGTTTGCATGGAGTTGCAATTGAGTTTGAGAGAGATGCTCTCTAGCAGCTTCAGTTCTCATATGTATGTCTCCATATTGATCTTTATTGAGCTTCTTGAGAGCTCTTTGGAGAAGGGAAAGTTTTCTCTGTACACAATACATTTTGCAACCTCTTACCCTGACATTCCATACTAGAGTCACCAATTGCTTGAAGTTGGGAGCTTGAATCCACATGTCAAAGAATCTAAATGGAATTTTACCCTTCCTAGGAAAATGAAAGAACTGCATGACCAAAAGGGTATTGTCAGACAATTCTTTAGGCCTAGATATGGTTACAGAATCAAGGAATTCATCAATCCAAGCTTCATTAGTGAAGTCCCAATCTAGTTTAGACCAGATTCTATCACCCTGCTTGTTACTCCATATATGCACATTACCAATCTTCCTCATTTCGTGAAGCTTACATTTAGCAATACACTCTTGAAAGTCTCTTATTTCAGCAAATAAGACCTTCTGACCCGCAACTATGTCTGCATCTTGGAGAATGCTATTAAAATACCCTAAGAGAATCCAAGGTTCATTCACAGTACCAGACATAGCTACAATTGAATTGCATAGCTCTTTGTTTTCTTCAGTGTCATTATAACCATATATAAATGATGCATAGAACATTTTCCTTGATGTAATATGAGTCACTCTATAATGTATAACTTGAGCATGGCATATACAATTGATACATTGAAACTTGTGGGAGACTAAACTACCCAAATTCTACCCCTTGGATCTTCACACAAATTATCAGCACATAACCAACCCGGAAAGATCTTATTATGAACAATACTAATGTTGCCTTTCAGTTTGTGTTCACTCAAACAAAAAAGAGCCACTTTATTTCTGAGGCAAAAGGATTTAATATCCCTTTGCTTTATTGGGCCATTAAGGCCTCTCACATTCCAAGCACAAATGTTATCCAGGTCCATTCCCAGTGGGGGTGATGGATTGAACATATTCACCCTCACCAGGGACCTCCTCACCTTGAATCATCTCATCTTGTATCATCTCAGTATCAGTCAATGCCTCAAAAGGATTAACATTAATAGGTTGAACTGAAGTGGTGGTGGGAGACTTACATGTCTTGTTAGGTACTTGCCATTCATTAGCTGTATTACTGGTCTCTACAACATTTGTGGTTACAGGAGCATAAACCAATTCAGTAGGGGGAGTATCGTCAGTCCTCTCAAGAGCAGCAGTTTTAGGTTACCAGACCTTGGGTTGCTTCTTCATGAATTCATTTACCTCATGCCCATAGCCTCCACAAAAGTCACACTAAATTGGCTTCCATTCAAAAGTGATGGGTTACCTGATCATCATCTCTTTTTGATTCTCAAAGAAAACATGCTCAGGTAAGGTTTTCTGAATATCAACATCAATTAAAACCCTGGCTAAATTAATACTATTCTTTTCAACTGTGGCCTTATCAGTCATGATAGGGGTTCCAACTAAACTAGCAATTTTGCTGAGCACAGAAGGTCCCCAAAATTGCTCAAGCCCATGAAATCGAACCCAAATAGGGACCGAGTCAACACCCATTGAAGGTTGTTGCGCATCTTCAGACCAACGTCTGACTATCACAGCTTTCTTATCAAAATGATAGATTTCATATTGAAGAACATCATCTCTAGCTTCAATTGTCACAAACCTAACAACAATCAGACCATTTGCCATTCTAACAATTTTATCAATGCCATGGATACTCCAAATCTTCCTTAGGAAAGCACTAAAAACAGGGAATGGAGGCTGAGCTTCGAGAACATAGCATACAATAGAAGATTCCCAATAATCCAATTCACATCGCACATCATCAAACACAATTTTCCCAACAGGGGTGCCGTCCTTAAGTTCAGGAGCTACATAGTCAAGTTTATTCCCAGCATTGCGTAATTTTGAAACATCACAATACTCCGAAACATTGAGCTGAGCAGGGGTACCTGGTTTACGCACCGATTTCTCATGCCTTTCCTCATCGGCCCTGTTCTCCATAAAAGGGTCCAGTTGCAATAATGAGTGTGACGATGACGTTGATGCTGCCATCACCTAAGCTTGAAGCTCTCCATTCAAATTTCGTGGATGACTTTTGGACTAAAGTACCTCCCTCATCCGAACCATTCCGACCAAGATTGATCGGGCATCTTCATGCAGACTTAGGCAGTGGCTGATTTCATGGCTTTGACAGTGGACGACCGTGCTTTCCTATGTGAATCGGTGCACATTAGGCAAACGCCATTATCGTGTGCCGAGAGAGACCCCTTCCCCATGCCAACCAATTCTTGCGAGCACTGATTGTTGTTTTCTTTGTTGGGTTTTGGTAGTATTTTACTCTTCATATTTGTTTATCGCCTATCACTTTTTCTTCTATGGTTAAATTATTGCCAAGTTCACTTATCTAAGTAACCAATTTGACATTTTTTTTTTCATGGACAAGGAACCAAAGTTATCAAAAAAAATTAAGAAGAAAATAATCCAACAACTAAAAAGTTTAGTACACAATAGGATTGGACTAGGGTGGTACTTTGTGAACAAAACTAAAATTAAAGATGATTTTTTAAAACAATTTTGAAAGGTGGTTTGGTAAAAAAAAAACGCATATTTTACTTTAAAAGGTAGTTTCCAACAAACAAATCTTTTACTTTCTCATAAAAGAAAAACTTATTTTGATTTACATTTAATTTGATAATATTATATTTGTAACTACCTTTATTATGGGTATATTTAAAATTCTTATGCACTATACAAGAAATTTTATATTTTATAAATGTAATTTTATTCATGAATTATGTAATAAAGCTTAACTTATAGACAACTACAGTGTACCTTCTCATATTTCCATATTGCTCACAATTTATCATTTAAATCATCGCCAATAAATCTCTAAAATTTGCATAAAATAATTATTAAATCTTTGTTCATCTACTTCACCATATTTGGAATTTCATCCTGATTTCTATCAGCCCAAATGATATCCAATGTAATCAATGTACATGAAAAAAAACCTAAAATTAAGTTTGAGTAATAAAAATAAAGTAAAATATTTAGATGTAACTCATATTATATCATTTGACTACTTAGAAAACATAGCCAAAAAAACTAAAAAGATACATAAATGCTAT
This sequence comes from Mesembryanthemum crystallinum, assembly GCA_030267885.1. Lineage (NCBI taxonomy): Eukaryota > Viridiplantae > Streptophyta > Magnoliopsida > Caryophyllales > Aizoaceae > Mesembryanthemum > Mesembryanthemum crystallinum. The sequence continues at coordinate 3,820 of BSSO01008339.1, read as the reverse complement.
TATATTTGACATTTTGTAAGAAGATAAGATGATAATCAGTTAGGATGCATAATCAAGATAGCATATAACTTTTTTTTTTCTTTTACAGAATATAATATAGCCTTTTATCAAATATGCAACAAATTCATAAATAATGATCTAACATTTGTAGTTAGAAAGTAAAATATTAAACAAAATAAAATGATACTCACAGACAAAAATCGAACACTCATAATATCCCATTACAAAAAAAAAATTAAAAAAATCATGTCCATAGAGAAACTAAAAAAAAAATAATAGACAAATGAAAATTCGTGCATCGCACGGGATAAAAAAAAAAATAGTTGTAATATTATATAATATGTTTATCTCTTGTGTCAAATTGACCTGCTATTTACATATTCATGTGAGGTTGATTAACATTAAGACACCGAAGATAAAGATGATACGAAGGAGTAGAAGAGAGAAAAATTTAAATAGAAATTGAGAGAGAAAAGGAGAGTTTTGAGGAGAATCTAACCAATTGATGAGTGCCCTCAAGATAGCTACTTGGATTGGAACACCTTTGTTAGAATATGATCTTGACAAAATCTTGATCCTCAGAGGAGAACAATAACTTGAACTTTAATGTGTTTATGGATGTATATGTTTATGGATTTGTGTATAGGATGTGTTTGGGTATGTGTTCATAGCTTGAATTTTGTTTAGGATGTGTTTGGAGGATGATTTTTGGGTTGATTGTGTTGAGGATTGGATTAGAATTAAGGTGGCCAGGATAAATATGGATTGAATATGGATGAATGTGGTTGAAGGTGATGATGAAGTTGGATGAAGATGGAGATGAATGTAACTCTTTCTCTCTTAATTGGCATTGTAACCCTGCTTAGGATTTTCTCTAAAACCAATTTGGCATTATATATGACATTAATGAATTTTTCGTTCCCCCCGTGAATGAATGTGAGAAGGGTATTTATAGAGTAATTTAAGCATATCATTTGGAGGCCAAGAGTTTGTGCAGACGTCAACCTCCAAGGCACACGCCCATTAGGCACTTGCTCGGTTGGCCGAGCTAGGAACTAATTGTGCGGGGTTCCTTTTAGGTGTTGACCTAAATTTTCACGCCAGATGACGTGTAAGTTCGGTTTAGAGATGGAAACAGGTCAAACCCATAGAGTGCAGGCCGAGTCGTTGGCCCGTTGGATTGGTTTTGATGACGTTTTTTTGGCTGCAAACTTCGAATTGCCATAACTTTTGATTCGTGAATCCGAAATAAGATCCATTTTGACGTTTAGACTCCCGAGAGCGGGGTTATCCTTCAAAAAGTGAAAAATCTTAGGTATGAAGCGAGGATAAGATTTTGCCTTATGTGTTCATCATCTCCAAGTCGTCTGTCGCTATCATCATCGGGTGGGGCGAGAACTAATGAGATACTTTGGGGTCTCTACAAAATGGAAATAAATAAACGCACATGATTTATTCACTTAAGTCAAATAGCGTATATTAAAAGTTGTAATGGCCACCTTTTAGTGTGGCCCTTTTAAAAATTTCCTCTCTAATATACCAATATGGCAAAGGGGGTTATTATATGATAGCTTAGGGTAGGGATGACAATGAATCCTAAACCCAGTATGAATTTTGGGGACCCAGATCCGTTGAAGATGATTGATTTGGACTCTTTTTTTTTTTTTCCCTTACCCTATGAGTCTAGATCAGATCTGAATCCAAGGTGATTGTGGATTAGAGTCTCAAAACTAGGTCCAAATCTAGCCCAGGCCACTCTAACTTACATCTTTGTTTGCAAACTATACTATCTTTCACAATCTAGGTTCTAAGATTTTTCACTCAACATCCACATCATACGTCATTTACATCTCCTATCTAGGGACAAGGGAATATTTGCATGAATATTACTTTGTTATATAAAATATTTTTAAAGCAAGTAACTAAACTTTGGACCCACTAAAGATGCAGGCATTGTCCAAACCCACTAGATTTGAATCTGAATCTTAAATTTATTTGACCTTTTGAATCTGGATTCGATCGATCTTAATCCAAGTGAAATAAGCAAAATGGATCTTGATCCTGGAGGATCCAGTCCAGATCCGATCAATTATTACCATCCTTAATTTGGTGTATGACTAATTGACATTGCACGCTATAATCTCCTCCTCCCTCACATGGCACGCCCGGCAGTGATTCAATATAGGATAGAGACATTTTGTGAAGACTAGTAGAAGGGTGTGTTCATTTCACCTTACCCAATCTCATTTCAAGTCGTTCAGTTCAGGTTAATTCAGTTCAAGTCATTCAATTCAGTTCAGTTCAGGTCGTTCAGTTCAGTTCAAGTTGTTCAATTCAGACCATACACTTTTTTACTCACAAATTACTATTCATTCAGTTCAGTTCAAGTCGTTCAGTTCAATTCAGTTTAGTTCAGGTCGTTCAGTTCAGGTACTTTCAGGCGAACTGAACACACCCTAGTAATACGATGAAGACAACAATTTTGATTGTGGGGACAATTTTGATGAAAACTTTGTTCGCTTGGTGCCTTGGCGATGTTATGCCGCACTTTATGTAATTAACCAAGTACAAATTTGTGACTTAGTGAGAAAAATTAGCCCATTAATTATGTTTCTCTTGTACGGTACAATCTAGAGTTGTTCCTTGTAGTATGTTCTCTCAACATATGAACCAACCAAGATGAGATAGTGATGACGACATTCTTTACATTCTTTCTTTCTTTCTTTTTGTTTTGTTTTGTTTTTTTAGATTTTTGGGTTTTAAGAGTGGATGATAACATTCTTAGTTATTCCATAGAATACTAATTAGCATTTTCATTTCTAAAATATAGTTCATTGCACAAAAGTTAATATAGACACGAATAATGTCGATTCAGTTTGAAGTGTCGAAAATGCAAATACTTATAACTTATTATATTTGTATTGAGATATTATATATCTAAATTAATAGTTTTCAAGATTTGAAAACAAGATCTCATAATATATGTGAAAGAACTAACTCAACCAAAATTGATAATATTATTCCTTAATAGAGATATGTGTGGGTTAACCCACTACTTTATTTCTTGCATCACTCATGCACCACCCAACATTTTTTAGCCCCCCCAAAGTGGCCGTAAAGTAGTCACTCAGAGCTTTTAGAAAGATGTTTGAATGACTCAAAAATTCCAAGTAATCAGTTGGTTGATAATCACAACACTTATAACACTATATAAATATACATACCTTTTAGTTGGTTTACTAGTGTGCGGCTCATACGATGCATTTGGTAAAAAAAAAGTTTTCTTTTCTTGAAAATTACTGTATATTTTAAAATTCGTTACTATAATAATTATGTTATAAAATATTATATAATAGATGTACAATATATCTTGGGAATATAATATCTCTTGGGAATATTCTTGATATAGGATATTTACTATATTATGTATATAGGGTTCTTACTACCCAAGCAAACCCTACCCCCCTCTTGTACTATATATATCCCCCATATGAGAATAATAGACTCATCCCTATTTCCTCCTACTCTCTAATTCTCTCTCTTTATTCATTATATTCATAACACGTTATCAGCACAAGTCTCTAATCCTAGCAAAATTTTTCGGAGTTCCTTGTGGTATGTTACTTTACTAACGATGTGCATCATTATTGTGATATACCTTTGATGAATTCTAGTGATATCCTAAAAAAAAAAAAAAAAGAAAAAAAGAAAAGAAAAAAAAAACGTGAGACACATCTTCAGTGGCTTACAGATATGAACTTGAATTACGATCAAGATTTGTGATTTCTCCATCTGATTTGTCCCCTTGATAACACTAATT
>BSSO01008338.1:0-10221 GCA_030267885.1 Mesembryanthemum crystallinum | reverse complement strand
CTTCGGGTTCGCTACCTAGCGGTTTTTGTCTATCGCTACCTTTCAGGTAGCAGCTAAAGGAGATTTATCTACGTAGTTAGTCACTCGACCGAGTTTACGAGGTCGAGGATCGCGACCGAAAGGTAAAAATAGTTTGGTAGGGTAGGACGTTTAAGTAACGTAAATGCAGTTGACCTAGTAGATATTAAGGAGACCTCTTACGAGAAGTGCAGTTGACCTAGATGTTAAGGAGACCTCTTAAAGGACTACTGTTTAAGTAACGTAATGAAGTCGACCTCTTAAAGAGACCTAGATGTTAAGGCACGTTACTTAAAGGCTCTCACTATGAGATCGAGTAGATAAATCTCCTTAACAACTGGGTCGACTGCACAAGGTTCCGTCTCTTTCCCCACCGGACTTTTTTAAGTAACGTCGTGTAGTCGACCTCTTAAAGGACTACTTCGACCTCTTAAGGAGACCTCGTTGTTGAGTGCAGTCGACCTAGTTGTGAAGTCGACCCAGTTGGAGGTTGCTTCCAGAGGATTAAGACCTTCTTGTCTCCTATGAGTTCTTACCCCTTAGTTCTTAGTTTGGAAGAATACTCAACATAAACTTCATCCTCTCGATGAAGAAACTACAAGAAGCGCTTACTTCAGCTCAGGAATAGGAAAGAGAGGGTAATCCGGTCGTATTCGGATTATACGTAAAGTTGCTTCTTTCAGAGCGAGACCTCATCAGACCAACGACTGAGAACTCAATCCCGAGACATGCGGCGAAGCTCCGGAATGCTATGATGCTGGATCGATAGGCACAACTTTTTCTATGTAAATATGTGAAGCGGGCAGTTGCTGAGGAGAACAGTGGATGCTCGGGCGGATAATGTATTCTATTTCCTTCCTAGGATGAGGTAGATTTGAATCAAGAGGTGGAGTCGGAAGACTCCAGAACGCTGAGTCTTGAGGTATGGGTAAGTCGGTGTGGTACGAGAATTTTGGATTCACATGTTCCGGAGGAATATTTGGGAGTTGGGGATTGAGTTCAACCGCGGGTGAGGAACGACCCATATTCTCCTCCTTTGAAGTCTACTCCAGGTGTGGTCGATGCGGATGCCCTTACTTCTGCGCTACTCCTCTTCGGCGACTAGGATGAGGGATGCCTAGACGTGGAAATTTCCAATGGAAGAATAGTTTTGGTTCCATATGCTTTTTCTTGTTCCAGTGGGGATTTCGCCTTAAAGAAATTTATTGGGTTGATTCGACAATTGGGTTGAGCTGATAGGGGACGAGATGCTTAAGATTCCATCACATCGGTGGGCGGACCCGAGACTACTTACTCAAACACACTCCTGCTCCAGATGGAGGAGGAATTAATCTGGTTATGAGCGGGTTCGCAAGAGGGGAGACAGAGATCTAATGAATCTGGAGTTGGAAGATCAAGGTACAGCGCTCTTAATAGTTGCTCGCTATTGGCTTCTATGTGTCAGATCGACTAGTCAAATATATGGTTCTTTGGCTACGCCAGCACCCTACTAGTTTTCCATGTTCATTCTGATCATATATATATATATATTATCTGAATCAAGCTAACCTTCCTAGAATTTTAATAAAAAAGTCAGGTAGGAAGGACTTTTAAGTGGTGGGTTGCGTCGGGTGAAGCGAGGTAGTAGAAGCGGATCGATAAGATCGATGAATCCTTACATACTATACTAATACAGACATCTTCATTGGTATTCTCTTCCTGGGGAGTTCAGTCGGTTTACTCTCATCTCAAGCAGCTCAGAGCCTCAGCGGGAGTAGGCAGAAGAGGTTTATAGGATTAGGCTCTTTTTTATGCTGCGAAATTCAAGTATTTGGTGGGCAGAAAGGTTTCCTACGACGGTAAGGGCTAGAGGTTAAGCGCTTGATAGAAGATCAAATTCAAACCAAAACCCAATCCATGTCAAATTAACACATATTCCAGGAGAGCAGAAAAAAAGCTTTCGGTTTACTAAAACCAAGAATTTTTAATTCTTCCGAGAACTCTTAGATCCTTGGGCGAAGAAAGAATTCTCGCGAAAGGTTCACGGTTCCTGGACTGCGCCGGGGGTTCCCCTTCATCAAAATCTCTTTCTCAAAGAATCCTGACTCTTCACCCACATCTTTAAGCAGGAAGCCCAAGCTTCTTCGAGTACAGTCCGAGATCCCCTCAGAACTTAAATCAGAATGGTATCGAGAATGGGACATGAAAGAAATTCCATATTACCTTAATCACTCTAGGTTGGAGAAGGTTCAACTCACGTTGCTTTCTAGTTCGTGCTCTTGGAAGAATATATGAGATGGAAGTCGTGGCATGGGCGTGGAAGTAGAACCGTAGAGAACGGGCTATGTAAGCTCTCGGAGGGTCTGTCTGTTACAGCAAGTTCTTTCTGGGATAATAAGAAGAAGTCGATCAGGAGTCCGTAGCTTCTAGTCGCGGAGGATCACATCTTTTGTCCTTGAAGTCAGATTCTCGGCCGGGGAGATGCTAGAGTATAGGAAAGAGAAATAGGGCGTATCTGACGGTCCAACTGGAGGAGATTTCTCTTGGTCGGATGACGGAGCTCAGTCCGGTCCACCCATAGGGGATCGACCCCATTACGACCCGAGATCGATTGACCGCTATTCCTGGAATAGCTCCATACCTGTAGACTTCAGAATCAAGATATTAATCCTCCACCCTACCGGAGGTTACTACACATCTCGCATTGGAGTCGAGGATCCATGGAAGTTTTCAATAGAAAATCATATAACTTGAGGGAACTTCGGATAAAAGAAAGAGAAATGCCTCAATTCTATATGTGAGCCTTGAATTCTCCGATAAGGGGTTTTTGTTGCGGATGCCATTACATGGTCTCCTTTTATCAGGAAAGCCTCGACACTCGTGAGAATTCCTAACATTATTGGAGTGGGAATTGAAAATTGTTCCATATGCATGCAGATGACTTCTGAATCTCTTACGCATTTTGGTTGAGATTGATCCAACCTAGACTAAATGAGATTGCAGATCCTAAGCGTACTACACAAACTATTGAGTATGCCGCCCTCTTTCGTCTCCAATCTAACCCGAGTAGATAAATCTCCTTAACAGCCAGGTCTCCTTAACATCTAGGTCGACTGCACTCCTCGTAAGAGGTTTCTTTAACTTTAATAGGTCGATTGCATAACGTTACTTAAACCCCCTCTCCTTGTCAGTCGAGTCACTTCCATTCCTCTCCCTAGTCAGTCGAGTCGCTTCGCACCTCGATCGAATTAATGAGATCGAGTAGATAAATCTCCTACGCAGATAAATCTCCTCGTGCTTACGCACGAGCAGATAAATCTCCACACTCACGTTACTAAAGGTAATTTGGTGGGAAAGAGACGTAACGGGAGTGCGGGAGACGTAACGTGAGTGTGGAGATTTATCTGCTCGTGCGTAAGCACTCCCTTAACATCCAGGTCGACTTCACTCACGTTACTTAAAGTAGTTTGGTGGGGCAGGGGTTGGGTTTGGCATCGGTCGAGTCGCTCTGTAGATAAATCTCCACCCAACCTTGTAACTAGACTTCGTACCTTATTTTATTTCTTCCCTTTAAACTTATTTGAATTTCCAACAAGTGATGAAGCCGCATCCATTATGATTAATTGAAGAACTGTGGTTAGAACTACTAAAACCTCATAAACTCTGGTCGACGCCTTTTCTTTTAACGAGACGACTCCCTTCTACTTAGGAAGCGGCGAAGCAGAGAAATAAGATGAAGTTGAAGTTGTTGAACAAAGGAAAGAAGATTTCGGTTAGTTAAGGGTGAATACGAAAAAGAAGTCCTCCAGCTGCCCTTTTAGACTACGGAAACTTCTCTTTAGCCTGGCTGGAGGTCATAACCTACGTAAGTCACCGCGGACTGGCTATAAAGGGCCCTTCATCGGCGTTTTAGCGGCTTTGCGCGGGTCTCCTTTAAGCTTTAAGAGGTCGAGATAGTCTGGTGGAGATTTATCTGCGCAGGAGATTTATCTACTCGACCAAGCCAAACCCAACCATTTATCCGCTCTCCTTTAGGGTTCGCTACCTTTTTAAGAGGTCGACTTCACTTACGTTACGTCTCTTTCGGTAGCAGGAGTAGTTTGGTAGGGCGGATAACATCCAGGTCGACTTCACTCACGTTACGTCTCTTTCCCACCAAATTATCTTAAGTAACGTGAGTGTGGNGGAGATTTATCTGCTCGACCCCAATGGGGTCGAGGTTCTTTATCTGCTCGTGCTTTAGCACGAGGTGCGAAGCGACTCGACTGACTAGGGCCTACCCCACCAAGGGCGTGACTCGACCGCCCCTTGGGCCTAGATTCAACGTAACGTTAGTGAAGTCGACCTGGATGTTACCTAACCTACCAAACTACTCCTGCTACCGAAAGAGACGTAACGTGAGTGAAGTCGACCTCTTAAAAAGGTAGCGAACCTTGAAGGAGAGTCCCGTCGTAGTTTGGTGGGAAAGAGACGTAACGTGAGTGCGGGAGATGTAACGTTATGTAATTGACCTCTTAAAGGAAGTGAAAGAGATCTCTTACGGCCTACCCCACCAGACTATCTCGACCTAGATGTTTAGGAGACCTGGATGTTATCCGCCCTACCAAACTACTCCTGCTACCGAAAGAGACGTAACGTGAGTGAAGTCGACCTCTTAAAAAGGTAGCGAACCCGAAGGTGAGGGGTAGGCGCAAGGGCTCCCGTACGGTCGAGCTATTTCATCCCTAAAGCCCCTCGTGCTGTCGCACGAGTAGATAAATCCCCTCGATCTTACGATCGAGTAGATAAATCCCCTCGATCTTACGATCGAGTAGATAAATCACCTCGTGCTGTCGCACGAGCGGATAAATCACCTCGTAACAGCCAGGTCTCCTTAACATCTAGGTCGACTTCATTACGTTACAGTCACTCCCTCTCCCTATCGGTCGAGTTACTTCGGTGGTGGGGTAGGGGATTTATCCTGCTACCGTCAGGTAGCGAACCTTGAAGGAGAGTTCACGCCCTTGGTGGGGTAGGCCCTAGTCAGTCGAGTCGCTTCGCACCTCGTGCTAAAGCACGAGCAGATAAAGAACCTCGACCCCATTGGGGTCGAGCAGATAAATCTCCACCAAACTACTTCAACGCAACGTTCCTACCCCACCAGACTATCTCGACCTAGATGTTAAAGAACGTTACTTAAAGGCTCTTTCCCCACCAGACTACTTTAAGTAACGTAATGGTAAGAGACGTAACGTTAGTGGTAAGAGACGTAACGTAAGTGCAGTCGACCTCTTAGGAGACCAGATGTTAGGAGACCTAGATGTTAAAGAGACCTCTTAAAGAACTATCGAAGAGCGCAAGCGAAGCCCTTTCGCCGGAAGATCGATTCGAATTTCTGTTTTCTGGATTTCTGCATCGCATTGTTCCTTCTGAGCAACTTCCCTTTTTTCTTCTCCGGCTTTGTTCACCTTTTGCTTTCTTTTCTTTGATCAGCCGATGGCTTCGACCCGCCTTCGCTTTCCTTTTTCTTTGGCCTTGGACCTGAACCTTCTTTCTCTTCGCTTCTGCTTTCAATCAAGTCCTGCTGAAAGCTTTCTTCGTTTCTTGCCGCTTCATCCCCAAGAGTAGATCTACCCTAACCAAGGTAAAAGGACGACTTCGAGGTAACGGCCGAATACAAAACTTATATAGAAAGGGAACCTTAAACCTATGTTGGAAACCAGTGAACATGCGAATTGGCTCAGCCATAACCAACCATTTATCCACAAAGATCGCGTTAATACTCAGTAAGTTGATTTCCTTTTTTCAAAGACAAAGAGCAAGTCCAAATGGAATAAGAGAACCAAGGGCATCTCCACCGATCGTGGATCAAAGAAAAGTAAAGAGAAGGGAAATGGTCTACCCCAATTGAAATTGGATCGACTGAAAGGAGAGGAGAGAGAAGGGAACCGGGATTTCTCATGCTACCCCGTTGTGAGGATTTCTTAAGCGACTTCTCCCGATGATTCTTACTTAGTTCGACGCAGAATGCTCTCGAGGAGGAGCGGAGTGAAAGGCATGAAGGAGATGAGGCTGCTCTCCCTTAGGGGGCGATCCCACCATACTATTCGAAGCTTTAAGGTTCGCGTGGCGGGGTAGGCCCGTGGGGTCGACTTCACTCACGTTACGTCTCTTTCGGTAGCAGGAGTAGTTTGGTAGGGTAGGTAACAGTCGAGATAGTCTGGTGGGAAAGAGACGTAACGTAAGTGCGGGAGATGTAACGTTATGCAATAGACCTATTAAAGGATGTTAAAGAGACCTCTTACGAGGAGTGAAGTCGACCTAGATGTTTAGGAGACCTGGATGTTATCCGCCCTACCAAACTATTTGGCCTCCCACGGGCCTACCCCGCCACGCGAGGCTTTAGACAAACCTGCCAGGGAGCGAAACAGGGACGTCTCTTTCCAAAGGTCGAGTAGATAAATCTCCTCGGTCGAGCTGCTTCGTATCTCCGTCCCTTACTCTTCGACGGCTATCGGCCTCGCGGTAACATGACTTGGACCAAAGGCTGAATGTCTTTTCTCTCAAAAAACGGAACTTATTCCGGGATGCGGATATTCTTCGTCCATACCCAACCATTAGAGTCTTGACGACCACTCAAGCGATCCCACCAAGACCAGCCAGCAGGGTAGACCTTGGAGGAAGCCCGAAACGTATAAAGATCGTTCCTTCTATTCCTAATTTGAGATTCCGAAAACCAATGATCTCTGAGGGCCATGATATCCCCTGCGTCTCGCCCCGGCATCTTACATAATAGCGGTAGTAGTTTCCATTCTCCTCTTCTCTTTTGTTGGTTTCCGCCGAGCGATAGTGTACCGTAACTCTCTGGATGGACTTCGAACTTATATTCTTCCTCTTCTCAAGACCGAAGAAATTAGAATTTCTTATGATTCTAGGGGTACCTCCCGGCGGTTCCTGCCGGCCTTTTCCATTAAGGATACTTGAGCGATATGAACTGCGCGCAGGCTCACCCCACTCCTTCTTCCTCAGGGAGAACGTACGCCTGGAATATGAGTTCCGTCGGCTCGATCCATGGGCTTAGATGACCTCGTAAGAGGTCTCCTTTAAGAGGTCGACTTCACTCCTCGTAAGAGGTCTCTTTCACTTTAATAGGTCTATTGCATAACGTTACATCTCCCGCACTCCCGTTCCGTCTCTTTCCATCTCCTATGGTCGAGTTAGTTGGGGTTGATCACTGCATATAGAAAGAGCACTTAATTGCCATATATATAGTTGATCACGTAATTGCATATAGAAGGAGATATGCTCTCTTTCCCTCTCTTTTGGTATACTGCTCCTTTGAGCAAGAATTATGGTCCTTCGTAATGTTCCATTTATATCCTTTCTTAGTTCGTCTTTTAGTTGCATTCCTTGCCATATTTGTTTCTTTTTCATTCCGCCCTTTTTTGTGGTCCGCAGGAATTCCCGATTTTTCAGTCATATGGAATTTTTTTTTTTTTATTCTTCTCTTGTGCTCAGTTTGCCTTTTTACCCGAAATAAAGGAAGTCTTAGTCGTAGATATGGAGAAAAACTTGTGTCTATTTTGTATATCTCTTTTCTCTTCTAAATTTCTCTTTTTTCCTTGATTTTACGCAGCTATTTGCCGTCTTCTATCTTTTCCTTCATTCCCTTCTTCTTCGTCTTAGGTGTTCTAGAGGCTCCGATCCCACTTCCCCCATCCCCGGCAAGCAGCGACTCCTTGTCGTATCATTCCACGGAGGTTCACTCAAGGCCTAGCGCGGGTTCGAATGAAATCTCTGGGGAATATTCCGCCAGTATCCATGAGGAAGCACAAAACAATGGCGAAGAGGCACCCGTGGTACATGGAGTTCCGATGAGTCCTCTCGAGCACTTTCGCTTGGTTCATCAGGAAACAGAGGAGGAACTTTTTGCTAAGATTCGATCGGTGGAAGGGCGCCTAATTCCAGGATTATTGCCACAGGGGCAGGAAGGCGAATATGCTGCTCTAGTACGTGGATTTCTTGAGGACAGTTTCTCCATTAGGACTTATACAAACACTTTGCAAAGAGAAATTTTTGAAGTAGATATTTATGGCTTAAAGGCCTATTTGGTGGAGCGTATGAAATTTTTATTACTCCATGAGCCAGACGCTAGGCTCATAGAAATCATAAATGAGTCTCCCTTCGGGGAGAAGGCGATTCACCGAGAATCGCTTGAATTTATCGACTACTTTATAAGTCGTTTACAAATGGACGATCCACGCTCACTTTTTGAGAGAAACGTATTGAAAGCGACGATGAGATACTGGCTCTCTGATCTTCAAGAGAGAGGGCATCACTCAGATTTTTATCACGACTTTCTACGCCATTTCCGCGGCCTTTGATTTAATCTGAGCTTGACCCATTTATAATTGAATAAAAGGATAGGAGAAAGTCAAGCATATCTCCGGTCGGGGTGAGATGCCTCTCGTGCCGTATGAAATGAGGCTACCCGATTAAAACTGAGGTCCTCCAGCGAGATGAATGAATCGAAGGAAGAGCATTGGAAGAGAGAGGTCGTGCAGCCATACCCAACCACCCATGGGTTTCGGGGATTTAATTTGGTGGTTATGATTATCCGCTTGTGGCGGCGGTGGTGGCGTGGGCGCAAGTGATTTTCCTCTATATCGTGTCGGGCCCTTTTTTTGGTATGCTTCCTCCATTCATGTCTTTCTTGTTCCACTATATCAAATGATTCTAAGATGTCTTTTTTACAACCATCTTCTTTTATGTCCAAGAGCAGAAGCTACGCGCAACTTCTAATTTTTTCTTGGTTGTTCTTAACTGCGATGGCTCTTCATTTAAGTCTTTGGGTAGCACCACTAGATCTTCAACAAGGTGGAAATTCTCGTATTCTCTATGTACATGTTCCTGTGGCTCGGATGAGTATTCTTGTTTATCTCATGACGGCTATAAACACTTTCTTCTTCCTCTTAACTAAACATCCTCTTTTTCTTCGCTCTTCCGGAACCGGTACAGAAATGGGTGCTTTTTCTACGTTGTTGACCTTAGTTACTGGGGCGTTTCGGGGAAGACCTATGTGGGGCACCTTTTGGGTTTGGGATGCTCGTTTAACTTCTGTATTCATCTCGTTCCTTATATATATAGGTGCACTGTGCTTTCAAAAGCTTTCTGTCGAACCGGCTCCTATTTCAATCTGTGTTGGATCGATCGATATACCAATAATCAAGTTTTCAGTCAACTGGTGGAATACTTTGCATCAACCTGGGAGCATTAGCCGATCTGGTACATCAATACATGTTCCTATGCTCATTCCAATCTTGTCTAACTTTGCTAACTTCCTCTTATCAACCCTTATCTTCTTTGTTCTGGAAACACGTCTTCCTATTCCATCTTTTCTCGAATCTCCTTTAAAGGAAGAAATAGAAGCTAGAGAAAAACCTAGTCCACTCGCTTAGTCTCTTTGCATCCATATGGTAACTTAGTAGGTTCAATTCCTACTGGATGCACGATGCAGAATGAGAAGCCCCACCAGCTCGACCGAGGAGATTTATCTACTCGACCAAAGGAAAGGCCTACCCCGCCAAACTACTGAGACGTAACGTGCTTTAATATCTTGTAACGGAGTGTGGACTCCGTGACTCGATCGTAAGATCGAGGAAAGAGACGTAACGGAGTGTAGTCGACCTCTTAAAGAAGACCTAGATGTTACGAGGATCGCCGCTCTTCGAGAGTTTGGTGGGGCAGGGGTTGGGTCTGGCATCGGTCGAGTTGCTTCGCACCTTTTTAAGAGGTCCCCTTTAAGAGGTCTCCTTTAAGAGGTCTCCTTAAGAGGTCGAGATAGTCTTTTAAGAGGTCTCCTTAACATCCTTAAAGAGGTCTCCTAACATCCAGGTTCCTCTAACATCTAGGTCTCTTTAACATCTAGGTCAACTACACTCCTCGTAAGAGGTTTCCTTAATATCCTTAAAAACTAGGTCAACTTAACATCTGGGTCGATTTCACGGGCGCAAGGGAGTGGTGGGAAAGAGACGTAACGTGAGTGATAAAAGACGTAACGTAAATGAAGTTGACCTCGTAGATATTAAGGAACCTCTTATGAGAAGTGCGGGAGATGTAACGTTATGTGGGAGACGTAATGTAATGATAAAAGACGTAACGTAAATGCTGTTGATCCATTAGATATTAAGGAACCTCTTACGAGGAGTGCGGGAGATGTAACGTTATGTGGGAGACGTAATGTAA
>BSSO01008337.1:0-10221 GCA_030267885.1 Mesembryanthemum crystallinum | reverse complement strand
ATCTCATATGTAATAATAATAATCAAAATAAATATCTCACCTATAAAATCACCCATTTTTAGATTATATCACCAAATATTAATAAGTTCTCATCTATTATAAATCCGAAAATAAACCAAATAGTATATATTTGAAAACTCAAAATCAAATAATTATTCCACCATAATATAAATAAACTATTTTCTAATTTTAAGAAATTGACGGGTATTACAACGGTGCTTGAAATTAGTGTCAGATTCCTTATCACTATCATCACTCTCGACTACTTTCCCATGGGACCCCATTGAATTCTTCATAAGCGGGACAATCTTAGCAACATTAGGAGTTTCATTTGAGGCTTCATCATCTAGGTTGTCAAGCTCAACATGCTTATCGTCTTGCGAAGAGGATTTTTTGGCCTTTCATGACTTCAACGAAACAGACTCGATACATTTTTTTAAGAGTGTTGACCTTGTTCCTAAGGTCTCTAACATTCACCTTAGACCACCAATCATGAATGTTTTCATTCACAAAGTGCTCCAACCTTAACGAATAGCAGGGAAGGAATACACTCGATTGACTACCCACATATAAAATTATGTTCCAATGTCTCAATGCCTGATGGTAAGATACAACTCTAGAGGTGTTGGTTTCTAAGAATTGGCCAGGTATACCTTGACAAAACCCAAATTGCCCGCTGAAACGTCTAGGGCTATAAGGCTCTATCTGAAATCTATCACCACGGCGCACTGGAAAGTAGCCGAAACGAAGTGATACTAAGTAGTCATGCTGCAAGGGTGTTAAGCTACCATCGTCAGTCAAAGCCTCACACCTGTTTTTGCCTAGCATAATGCATCCCCATTTGATTGTCTTCCCTTTATGAATAAGCTCTTGAGCCTTATCATCCTTCATCTGTTTTGAACTTCGGGCAGCTGAATACGTCACCATGGCGGGGCTAGGAGGACATGTATCAACCACGTGATGAGTACCAAAATAAATTGCTAGCCAACTATAGATGTAATGAGTAGGGAAGTAATATCTAGAGTATGCGGGTTTAGAAGAATCAACAAGTATGTTCAAACCCCGATAAATGTTGGCTAGCACAGGGATAGTGAGACTGAACTTGTCTCCCATCGCCATACCCGACGCAACCTTAAAAGTGCCAGGTCGAATGAGCCTTTCTTCACTCTCTGGGAGTACAAAAACACACAACCAACAAGAAAGGAATGCTGCTAAGGACATCTTCTCCCGATGCCTCTCTTTGGTGATTCCCAAATCATTAAAGATTTTCATTTCATCTGCGGTCCATTCCCGTTGTTCACGCTTAAACATTCCATGGGGATTGTGGGCCTTGCTAGGAGCAGTCTCTGTGTAACGACGACGCTTTGGGGGTGCCATATGAACTAGCTTCCTTTTACACTAAAACCTGACCTATTGCTCAGCAGAACCCCCCGCCTACAGCTAGCAAATTTTCACAAGCTCGAGGTATTGGTCGATCATCGTTTTTATAGATTCCCTGCAACAACTCACAACTCGGAACTACTACATCATAAAGCAAACCAGAAATGGGTATAGTCCGCAAATTTGTGAACATCCCAAAGGGAAATAGACACCTCTCCAGCCATTGTGTGAAGCGTGTTGGTAGTTCGGCACCGACTCTCAAAAAACGTGCCCATTACATTAGGGTCTCGATCATAGGAATAAAGAGAAGCATACACCGCACCATGAATAGAACATTATGTCAAGGTGTCCCCCAAACAAGAAAGTATGCCTTCAGTCCATTCCCATTACTTGGGGAGGGGATATAAGTGAAATCTCCAGAAATCTTCAAATTGTGAGAACTCCACTTTGTTGAACCAGAGATGAGCTTACGACCAAGTAAAGGAAAACGAGTGATCAAAGCTAAATTGTCGTGGTAGTCGCTCTGCAGAAGATAAGCATTGCTGCCATTTCGTGCACCAGACTCAATTGTAGTCGACATCTCCCGCCGGAAAAATGAGGGACCAATGTTGGGTTTGAGCTCAAGGCAAGGCCCGCAGGACCGACGTATAGTAAGAGTTATTCCTGATTTGGTTCTACCATTTTCACTGTTGGTTATCAGAAGATAAGTCTGATCATCTTTCTTGTACTCTTTAAACTACACACCGATCGTCATCCTAAAATAAACAGGGAAGAAACATAGAAAAAAAGGAAAGGGGTAAGCTCTTCCACAATAAAGAAAAACAAAAAACAAAAAAAAAATTGTGGCAAACAGATTCGGTCTTCAGGCGCCTAGGTCAACGCATGGAGATGTGAGCCCCGGAGATGACCCCAAAAGGTCAACGCATGGGAACACAAAATTGAAGATGAACCTATGCTGTCTTTGCTCTTCAATATCCAGGTTAACGCATGGGGATGTATCCCTGAAGATGACCCCAAAAGGTCAATGCATAGGAACACAAAAGCGAAGATGACTTGTACTATCTTTGCTCTTCAATACCTAGGTCAACGCATAGAGATGTGAGCCCAAAGATGACCCCAAATGGTCAACGCATAGGAACACAAAACTGAAGATGACCCAGGATATGATGAAAACTTCACACCTTGAGTACATAAGATCAACGCATAGTGATGAACCCGAAGATGACACTAAAAGATCAACGCGTGGGGACACAAGACTGAAGATGACCCTATGTACTATGCCTTCTTTGACTTGCAAGCTACATAGCACTTGACACACGCACACACACACACACACACACACACTATCTCTCTCAATGTATCCAAAGCTTGCTACAACAATACAAGGTACAAATATAGGGTAGAAGACGTCACCTCGATTTGGTACTAGTTCAAAGGTCTCCAAATCAATGAAGGACTTGTATAATGATTAGCTACAACCCAACTCATAGTTAACCTACAAGAATGATACCAAGCTAATGTCAAAAAAAATATTAAAAAAAGAAAAAAAAAGAAATCAATCGCAAAAAAGGTTTGGTTTGATCGCCGCATGTGATTATGTAGGAGAATACTTGCTTGTGATGCCTAAACTCTAATTTGCGTAAAACGAAAAATTGCCAACACAGTTGGGTGCCAATCACACTCAAACAAGAAAAAGTGCGCATGTGGTACTATCCAAGAGAAATCAAGCACAAATTATGCATCTCATGTACTACCTATGATTAAATCATACATGATCAATTCAATATCAAGTCATCTTATTGGAAAAACTTAGTACAATTATGTATCATGAATCAATAAAGATTGATACTTTGGAGAAACCTGTTGACCATAGAATAAGGTGATGAACAAAATAGCTAAGTCAACATTCAATTGGGTTAGCTAAACATTAGTGATAGCCACCTAATGAACAAAATAGCTAGTCACACCAAATAAAAACAATAAATAAATAAATAAATAAATTGTGATTACTATTGTGTTGACCCACCAAGTCGAAGCTCGACAGGGTAACACAACTAAAACGTCAAGACCATATACAGTTGATTGACATTATACCCAGCAAGTCAAAATTCGACAAGGTAACAAAACAAAGAACTCGACAAGCTGAGTTGTTAACCACTACTATGTTAACTTATTAAGTCAACGAACACTCGACCTGGAGGACATGGTTAAGATGGAAGGTTAACACTTTTCGATAGTCAAGTCAAGGTCGAGACGTCGTCACGCTAAACACTCCAAGTCGTGTACATGACTAAGTCTCGAGGTGGCAATTTGTAGGCATTAAAAATTTATTAATATGCCTCATTAAATTAATTAAATTACTTTGGGTTAAAATAAATTATTTAACCTAATTTAATTAATATTCTCCATTGCAAATATTATGGTCTAGAAGTCAAAATTAACAAAACGGGCTTATATTTAACCCTTGGGCCGACCCAAATCAGTTAGTCCAACTAAACAGCTAAATGGGCCAAGCCCTATAAAGAAGGCTACCAAGTCGTACATTAGACTACCAAATCATTAAACTAGGCCCAGTCTGTGACTACAAGGCCCACAAAAAAGGATAAAGCCTGCCGGGTGGTTCAAAATTTCCCTATAAATACGAGACACCCTCATTCATTGAGGGGATCGGAAATCAAAAGTAGAAAACTCTGCCAGAGTATTTCCTCCATCACTCGTGATTGAAATTCAAGTCCTCGAAGACCCTCTTTCAAGAACAATCAAGGATTCAAAGACAGAATTAGATGATTTATTTATTTGTTCTTTGTAACAGATACACAGAGAATTGCATCCATAAATTCAAATCAATATGAATTAAATTTGTTCCTTATTTCTTGTCTTATTTGATTTAGACTCGAAATTTGTGTATACAAATTTTAAATTAAACCAATTTTTTCGAACCTGTAAATCAAAGGCAAGAAAATATGGAACAAAAGATTTTATTCAATATTTGTGGGATACAACTTTTTGAAATCTCTTGATTCCATTTTTCAAGGGGTTAGGATGCTTGGAAACTTGTTCTTGAATCCGATTGAAAGGGCCTACCTTTGGCTTGATTTGTCGGGAGGTGACAGGGCATTTTAGGCTTTGGCTTGTTCCGTCGACTTTCTGAGATGACGGGGTCTTTTGCCTTGTTATGTCCCTGCTTTAACCTAGGATTATCTCCCTATTTATAATAGAAGAAACAGTTGTTGAGATTTGCTGGGTCTCCTCCGTAATATTTATCTTTTTATCTTAAAATATATTGATATCTTAAAAGATTGTAATACCCCGCATTATTATACCTTTTTCAAATTATTATTAAAGTAAATTAATAATAATTTCTTTAACTGGATTTATTTAATATTAAGTTTAATGTATTTATTAGAGATTATGGAATTTGAAAGAAACTTATTTATTTGAGGATTTAATTGATTTCATTAAAATGGTTTTAAACGATTCAAATATTTTAATTAGAAAGAGAGTGTGAGATGGGCAGGACTTGTGAGGGGAGTAGTAAAAGGGATTGGTGGAGAGTAGTATTGGGTATGTGAGGTGCTAGGTTTAATTGGGCTATTAGAAGTTGGGTTCAGAGGACTACTTCTAATTCCTAAACAAGCTAGGTTTAAAGTTAGGGTTAAAAGCCCAACTTATCTAACCCTCACCCTAATATAACGTCATTTTCTCCCACGCCTCTCTCTCTCTCTCTCTCTCTCTCTCTCTCACGACATTCTCTCTCTCTATCTCTCTCTATTTTTCTCTCTTGCTCTTTTGTCTTCCCAGATTGTTTTTGGCGATTTTGTTGAAAGGGAATTAAGAATCATTGATTCCTAACTAGCTGTTGGAGATCAAGTAAGTGAATCCTATATTTCTACAAAACCCTAATTTATGCAGTTAATGATTTTCATTCTAAGGAACCCAAATAGTTGATTAATGAGTTTAGATTAATTAAATCTTGAATTTTTTCATTAAATCTTGAATGTTCCAATTTATAAATTTAATTGGGTTCATGTCTTTATTATTTAATTTCAAACCCTAATGTTATTTGTTCATAGAGTTGGTTACAAGTTTGTTAGAGTTCTTGATTAATTAGAACTCTTGCAAGAAAATGATTTGATTTAATCTTTAAAGTAATAAAAATCTGATGTTTATTAGTTTGAATATTGATGGAAATTAATTATATAATTCTTGATTTCAAATAAATTTTTATTGATTTTAGTGTTGTTGTTTTGGGAAGTTTCGAAAATGTGCATTTGAGTTGAATTAGGACTTCTTAAAGTCCTAAACTGATTAAAACTATTTAAAAATCAGCACGTGCATATTTAATAAAGTTTGGGTTGTGAATTAATATTATTGGATCTAAGAGTGGAAATTTATTTGGGTATTGTGTGTGGAACTTTGAGAACCTGACATAGTCCCTGAGTGAGCGATCGAGTAGGAGCCTACTTTCTTTACATCGATTTATAAGGTAATTCTATGTTAATAACTTTACTCATCCCTGCAAATTGGGTTATGTGTGGAATTTCTTGAGAAGCATGCCTTGGTGAATAAATTATTATTATTATGAATCAATAGTTGGTGAACTAATAATATGGTTCATGTGAATGAATTATTTGCCATGTTATGGTGGAGGAATGATGAGAAATACAAGTGACGGTTGATAAATTTATATTATGCGAACAACATGCTATGAATATTAATTATATTGATATTGTTGTGAGTAAAGATCATGGATAAATATTGCTAGTGTATATGGGATATTCATAGTGTGGAAAAAAATATATTGAGTTATTATGATTATTTATTCATGAAGAATAAATGGTGGATTGTGATTACGATTATGGTCATGGAAATAAATT
This sequence comes from Mesembryanthemum crystallinum, assembly GCA_030267885.1. Taxonomy (NCBI): domain Eukaryota; kingdom Viridiplantae; phylum Streptophyta; class Magnoliopsida; order Caryophyllales; family Aizoaceae; genus Mesembryanthemum; species Mesembryanthemum crystallinum. The sequence goes on along the minus strand of BSSO01008337.1, from coordinate 3,964 downwards.
GGATAATCTGGATGAATAAGATATGGAAATTTTGCACGATGTGAAAACATTAATCGATTATGAAGGTTAAGAGGTCTTTAGGATAAAACTCCTAGGACTGCGAATAAGCTTTACTTCAGTCTCCTATGGAGACAGGTCTCCTTTAAAACCTTAGGGTTGAGAAGGGGGTGTGCACATCTTAAGCCTTGCTCGAGCTGGTGGACAAAGGGGTGACAATCCTCACTTTTGGTTAAAGGGGCGAAAATCCCTGAGGGTGGCAATCCTCAATCTTTTGTAAGAGAGCCGGTAATCTCTCTTTGGTGGAATTTCTAAACTATTCACTTCCCTCAAATAATTAAAATGATATTGTTTGGAAATAAATAAGTATTGATATTAAGATATAGATATTGATCATATGAGTTGAACTGTGATTATTGGTTGTGATTATTGATTATGATCATGATAATGTGTATGTAGATAAGTGTGGGGTTGTAGGGAATAAAATGGTTTTAAAATGATTTTTTGAAACCAGGTAAGAGTTTTAAAATGATTTTGGGGTGAAGTAGGATTACCATCGTTTGCTGATATTGTTTCTTTTGTGTGTTTGTTTCTTGTGTATACTGGTTTACACACGTGAGTGAGGTCGTGTTGGATGTGAAGTTAGGAGAATAAAGTCACTATCGATTATGCCTAAGACACTGTTTGTATTAAATTTTATTTGATTCGAACGACTGTTTTATTAAGTCATGGACCTTTGGTTGTAACAAACAATGGACTTTCAACTCTCGGGTTTAAGTCGCCTAGACTCGTAAGGTTTCATTAATACTTAAATATTTAGTTATTAATTAATAGTTGATGGTCTAGCCTTACATTTGATTTTATAATTAAATGCGGCGGTAACACCTTGGGAATTTTCTACCTTTCCGCTGCAAACTCATTTAAAAATAGTGGAAATTTCGAGGGTGTTACAAAGATAATATTTCTTTCTTGGACAAAAAGATTGACGCAATTTTGCTGTCTACAGATGCCCCTTCAAGACTGGTTGTGAAGACTTCAAAGTCAGGTGCAACCTGGTCTCGAACTTTGATGTAGAATTGCCCGCTGCAGACTAGAGCTGAAGAGCAAAAATCGTCCCACCGAGCGAGGGTGCCAATTTATATACACAAATTTCGAGTCTAAATCAAATAAAACAAGAAATAAGAAACAAATTCAATTTATATTGATTTGAATGTATGGGTACAAGTCTCTGTGTATCTGTTACAAAGAACAAGTAAATAAATCCTCTAATTGTCTCTGAATCTTTGATTGTTGGTGAAAGAGGGTATTCTAGGACTTGAATCTCAATCAAGTGTGATGGGAGAAATGCTGTAGCAGGGATTCTACTTTTGATTTCCGATCCCCTAAATGAATGAGGGTGTCTTGTATTTATAGGGAAATTTGAACCACCTGGCTGGCTTAATCCCTTTTGTGGGCCTTATAGTCACAGACTGGGCCTAGTTTAGTGACTTGGTAGTCTAATGTATGACTTGGTAGTCTTCTTTATAGGGCTTGCCCCATTGAACTGTTTAGTTGGACTAACTGATTTGGGTCGGCCCAAGGGTGTCCGTTAGTTAATTTTGGCTTCTAGGCCATAATATTTTTAATGGGGAATATTAATTAAATTAGGTTAAATAATTTATTTTAACCGAAAATAATTAATTAAATTATTGAGGCATATTAATAAATTTTTAATTCCTCTAGGGTTCAATTCAACTCAATGAATCAAAGTAACCCCAAATGACCAAATTGGTATTTTTAATGACCACAAGTGGACAATTTGGTATATAAAACAAATCTCCGGTGACATAGAGGTATTTGTTAACAGAATACCATGATGTGTTTGTATGGTCTTATGAGGATATGCCGGGGATAGATAGAAACATCGCCGAACATACCTTACCCCTTATTCCTGGCGCCAAACCAGTTAAGCAAAAGCTACGCCGCATGAAAAGTTAATGGGCACTCAAAATCAAGCACGAGATACAGAAACAGCTAACGGCCGGATTCATCGAGCTAAAGCAGTACGCCGACTTGATAGCAAACATAGTCCCAGTGCCTAAGAAAGACGGAAGAGTCCGCGTATGCATAAACTTTCGCGACCTCAACAAAGCCAGTCCAAAAGACGATTTTCCTTTGCCACATTGATATCTTGGTAGGCAACACAGCAGGGAAAGCACTCCTTTCCAGCATGGATGGGTACTCCGGTTACAATCAAATACAAATGGCATTAGAGGACAAGTTCAAGACAGCTTTCATCGCTCACTAGGGGCTGTTTTGTTGCACCAAAATGCCATTCGGACTCAAGAATGCCGGTGCTACTTACCAAATAACAGCCACAACCATTCTGCATGACATGATGCACAAAGAGGTAGAAGTATATGTCGATGACATGATTGTCTCCTCACGCACAAGGGAAGGGCACCTACCCAATCTCAGAAAGTTCTTCAACCGACTCCGCAAATACCTCATTCGGCTCAACCCACAAAAGTGCTCCTTTGACATCATCACCGGTAAGGTTCTAGGCTTCATAGTCAGCCAACGGGGCATCAAAATTGATCCATCCAAGATCAAAGCAATCGTGGACATGCCTCCACCCGCCAATGAATCCGAGATCATAGGTTTCCTCGGGAGATTACAATACATAAGTCGCTTCATTTCCAAATTGACGATCATATGTGAGCCTATCTTCAAGAAGCTCAAAAAGCATGTCAAAACAGAATGGGATGACAAATGCCAGGAAGCCTTCGACAGAATTAAGGAAAATTTGGTCAACTCTCCGATCCTGGTGCCCCCAAGATCAGGCGAACCACTAATCCTTTATCTCACCGTAACCGACACGTACGCCATGGGGGTTATGTTAGCCCAGGTCTAAGATTGCAAAGAAAGGGCCATCTACTACTTAAGCAGGAAGTTCTTGGATTACGAGACCCGCTACACCGCAACAGAAAAGATGAGCCTCGCCCTGGTCGGGGCCACTAGGAAGCTGAGACATTACCTCCTCCACAGCACGATCCACCTTAGATCACGGTTAAACCCACTCAAGTACATGTCCGAAAAGTCGGTGCTCAACGGAAGAATGTCAAGATGGATGGTCTTACTTTCCGAATTCGACATCAAATACGAAGTGATCAAAACCATCAAGGGACAAGCTGGTCTCCGATTACCTAGCCGAATATCCCGTCTATGGTTCACACGACGACCATGAACTCCCAGACGAGCACCTCTTATTTCATCGAAAAAGACTCTTAGCAACTCTACTTCGACGGGGCTTCAAATCAAAAGGGCTTTGGCATAGGGGTACTCTTGGTTTTTCCCGAAGGTGCACATACACCACTTTCAGTCAAGCTCGATTATGAGGTAACAAACAATGCCGCTGAATATGAAGCATGAACCCTTGGCTCACAAGTCGCTATCCATCTCGGCATTAGAAGGCTCCGGGTTTACAGGGATTCCCTGCTCATCATCAACCAAGTCTCCAAAACGTGGAAGGTAAGGAGCGAAAGCTTGGCACCCTACCAAGAACACCTCGTAAGCTTGACCAACAGCTTCGACCACATCCAGTTCACCTACCTCCCAAGGAAAGATAACCAATTTGCCGACGCGTTGGCAAAGCTAGCTTCCGTGATCAACATCCCTGGCTCCGTCTGGATGCTCCCAATACAGATACAAAGACGAAGCAAGCCCTCGTACTGCGAACAAGCCGAGATATGCAACAAAGAAACTGAGGAATGGTATACGGATGTGCTCAACTACTTGGCCCGTGGAACCTATCCTCCTCAATCATCTCACAAGGCACAAAGGACGTTAAGGAGGTTTGCCTCCCAGTTTGTCCTAATCCAAAACAAGCTATACAAAAGAGCGCCTTACGAGGTTAACCTCCTCTGCATCGGAACCGAACAGTCTCTTCGAGTCATGAATGAAGTACACCAAGGGGCATGCGGACCCC
>BSSO01008336.1:0-10222 GCA_030267885.1 Mesembryanthemum crystallinum | reverse complement strand
TCTCAAGGGTATAATTGGAACATTCAACCATTATAAACTTGCATTAAACTCCGCACCTAAAATGGTTTGGTAACGTGTGGGTGGGACGGAGGGAGTATGAGATAAGAGTTAACCACGGTAGGAGGATCTTCTAATCGTTTTTCTTACCTTACCGGAAAAACTAATAAATAATTAAAATAAAATAAAATAGATAGCTGGTCTCTTACTTGAAGAAGTGAAGCTTTTTACTTTTCTTAGAACGTGCAAATGGGAAATGTGTTCAGTAGTTGGCCAAGGTAACTTCCCTTGAACTTCATCACTAATTCGAGCTCATATCCTACCAAAAGCCAAACAAATGTAATCCCCTTTTAATGGGAAGCCATAAATACAATCCTAGAACAAGTTCCCTGTGCATTGATCTAAAGCAGCCTAGCAAAACAGCTAAAACCTCAGAATATACAGGAACCGAGGGAACAGACACCCCCATTTAATATCCTACATAGGTAAATTGTAGGGAACCTTAACCTTAACAGAAGGAACTGAAGGAATTGGAGGTACTCTACAAAACAACAGCACCACCAGCTTGGTTCAAGAAATCATGTTTCATCTACATCATTTCCCTTTACATAATATTCCACATCCAAGCTATGAATCTATTGACCGATCTCCAGTAACAATTTCTCAATAGCCTCACTTGTGAGAGGGACATACAAGCAATCCTGACCTTCAGAGTGTTTTCTTGTCTTGACTAACTCATGATCTTTAAATTCTGTTAGATGGGAGTTTAAGGTAACCTGACTACTGACAAGGAAGCGCTCTCGGCAGATTGTGTACAAATTGTTGACTGGCATCCCTGAAAGAAGAAACAAGCGATTTTAGCAAAAGGAAGATGACATGAAGACTAAACTGCCTCAGAGCACAAACCGTGGACAACTGCTCTAGGTACTTGCCTTCTTCATCAGGATTAGCTAGCTGAAATTCAGCAAGAACTTTAAAGACGCTCTGTGCATTTGGTGTCAAACTTTGCAGAACTATAGCAGCTGTTTTTGCACTCTGACCACTACCACTGTGTGCAAGAATTAGGGGCATGAAGGTTGCTTCAATCTTGTATGGTGCGAATGTAGGGACGTGATGACAGACCCAGTTGAACTGTGTGTGAACCATCTTCTTGTCCCATACTGCAATAAGAACATGAGATGTTATAGATCAATTTTGTCCTACCTAGCAGATTTGTACACATTATAATATGCATAAGCTTCAGTAATAACCACAACCACTGAAATTCATCAATGGTTAGTACTTAGAAGTAAAGCAACCTGTCGTCTCAGTCTGAGAGAGATCCATGGCGATGTGTTAGTAGAGATAAAGAAATAAAAGAATAAATGGAGAGAGAAAAAGTTGATGGACATGAATCTTGTTATCTTTTATTAAATCTGAACTTGTACATTATGGAATGCAACCTCAGGATTTCGAATTGCTTACGAAGTAACATATACAAGCANGTCTTGGCAGCCTAATTTCCCACAATGCTCAAAGTGACAGAATAACAATCAAAAGACTTACACAAAGGTGCATTCACATGATCAATGGAAGCAATCATCCGAATATGAGAGCAAGCAGCCATCCGTGCGAGATATTGTTGGGTGTCTGAATCCCGCAACCCAGGTCCATCAATATTATGAACAATAACACAAATAAAACAATCATCCTCCTCTGCCAATGAATCATTTAGAAAAGTAAACAAATCATCCATAGATTTGGAACTGAACGGTTGCTGAACTTTAGAAGAGCTCCCTGATGTTTTTCTTTTGGATTTCATTTGATCCCAGCATAGTTCAGCCACTGCTATGAGAACCTGTAACAAAGATATTGTCAGCAGCAAGACTAAAAACAGCGTACATGTACATACATATAAAATCTTAAAAGGGATAATTGATTTTCGTTCTGTATTAATAATACAAAAGAACTAGTAGAGTTGGGAAAAAAGGTTTAGAATCCAAGCAACTTACCTGTTTGATATTTATTGATTGAAGATAGCCATTGATTACAATCACTGAGTACTCTGTCAATGCTGTTGAAGCAAAATCTTCCATCAAAACCTTCTTCGACCCAAAACCATACATAAGAAGGCCAAAACCACACCTGAGATAATAAAAAAAAAAAAAAAAAAGAAAAAAAAAGCAGATAACCAAGGAGATTATTTTGCTGAACTAAAATTTGAACCTGAAGTATAGATGGCTCATTTCAACTAAAACCAGATACCAGATAAAGGCAACTTAATCAATGATGTCAGGTGAGCTTCAATGATTCTTGATTGACTAGCAGATGGCAGAAAATGTTGGCAACTTTCATTTCAGAATTAATAGAAAAATTTGCCGATAACTACCTTTTAAGTTCCACTTTTTGCGAATAACTACCTTATAAATTTATTTTTTTGAAAATAACTACCTTATAACCACTTTTTTTTGTCGATCACCACCTCATGCTCTATTCCGGCCAAAAAAGCATGTGGATAGACCATTTTACCCCTAGTTTCATGAATAAATTGGGTTTTATTTTTTATTTTATTTTTTTTGTTTTCCCTCCCCTTTTCTTATTTCCTTTCCAAATTAAAATAAGGAACGCCACTTTAAGAAAAAAAAAAAAAAAGTTATTTTTCGAAAAATAGTGAGGGGTAATAGGTAGTTATTTTCAAAAAAAAAAAATTATAAGATAATTATTCGCAAAAAGTGGAACTTAAAAGGTACTCCCTCCGTTTCTGAAAAATCTCGACGCCCTGATTCTCACGGTCTTCAAGACAACACTTTGACCATGAATAATTGTATTTATATAAACTCGAAAACTTAAAAAATTTTGATTTTTTTGAAAATACTATTAAAGATGAATCAAAAAATATTATTTTTACTTTGAAAATCATTTTCTTTTTCATACATCAATGGTCAAAGTTTGAAAACTTTGACTTTGTAAAGTTAGGGCGTAAAGATTTTTCAGAAACGGAGGGACTAGTTATTGACAAATTTTTCGAATTAATACCCCATTTTTCAAATATTGAAGACAATATCATAATGATTGTCATATGAAAGCTTTGAGTCCAAACGTCTCAGTTGGTCACTTAGATATAGATCATTGATGGCCTAACTGTTAATTTACTACAGCGCATACATCCTATTGGTCTTTTCAGTATAGGGGAGTGGAGAGAGTATGAATTAGCGTTAGAGTCTTTTACATTCCTTATCAGCTAAACCATTGATTGACCTTAAATTCTAAGATTGACAAATAAAGATGCATAAACGCTGCAGTAGGTCTTGTTCAGGCTAACAGTCAGTTCAGACTGTATGAAATAGAGGCTATGCTACAACATGCATATCCTTGAAGAACTAAAAAGCAAGAACACAGCTCAAAACAAGTTAAAATTCAAGAAAAAGAAAAAAGGAGAAAACCCGACAGAAGACTAACTTTAGAACCTAATGCATAAGCTAAAAGAGTCGTAACCAGTTCCTTTCATAATGCTTTAAATTCAGTCAAGCTCCAGCTCCAGAACAGTAACATGGTTCTAAGAAAGGTAACTCAAACATCACTTGGCATGTCCTCCTTCCTATTTCTATTTTGTCCAACAAGGCTGGATAAATGCTTCAATCATGAGTTACCCAAGTACATGTACTCACACATATATGTCCCTTCCATCCCATGTATTCCCTTGAAATCATCCATACATGATACAGGACTCTTCATTCCACCTCAAGTACCCATGTCAAACACTCAACACTCGGACATGGGCACAGACACTCGACACTTCATTTTAGGCTAAAAACATCCAAAATTTTCATAATATTGCCGAGTCCGACTTGGACACATATCCATGTTGGACACTTTCAGCAGAGTCCAGGTAACATAGCATATGCTAATATGCATGCATTCCCCTCATGTATATTCCACATGTACAAATACACCTTGATGAAAACTTTCATCAACTTTCAGTTCATGAATGTTTCATCATGGTCAACATGAGATGGGGCCAACAAATCTGCCACTCCAGCTCATGTTTAACAGATCACCTAAAATAAACGTGGTCCCGACTTTGATTGCAAAGATGCCAAGGTAACATGGGTAGTTGCAAGCAAGTCCAAGACACTTGTTGACTACCAAGGCGGACCTTGACCCCTCTATCAAGGATCACGCCTTGAACCTGTGTTACCGGGAACGCGGTACGCACTCTCGTTTCCCGACTCGGGGACAAGAGTGCCGGAACGAGGGACGATACCGACCTGGAACGTCCGGGGACTCGACCCAACTGCCGATCTTAGCGAACCCAAATGACAGCAAAGGTTAGAGGAAGAGGAGAAGAAGAAATAAAGAGAGAAGAAGCCAAAACCGTCGATTCATTATGTCTGCACCTCAATCTGTCTCTCCTCTCTCGTCTCTCTTCTCTTTGTCGCTCTCTTCCTCTCTCTTTCTCTCTCTCTGGCGGCTGAAAGTCTGAAACATGAGACATTTAGGGTTTTTTCATTATTTAAAACTATTGGGCTTGGGCTTAGAGTGCAAAGGAAATAACAAGCACGGCTGGCAGCTTTAAATTACAAATTGCCATCAAAAACCTTCTTACTTTTTTTATATTAAAAAATTGACACACACACAAAATTGACACACACACACACACACACACACACACACATATAATAAAACGTTCCTTTTGTTCCCGATTCATAAAAATTGCAAATTTCGTTCCCGTTCCCGTCCCACGAGCCGTATCGTACCACGTTCCGTGCAACATAGCCTCGAACAGAACCCCTCTCCTCAAGACCATTAATACCTTGACACGATTCTCCTTTATTGCTTCCTTGCAAAAGAAAATTGCTTTCCCCATACTTCTAGCAGATGCTTTTCAGTTTTCACTTTCGTTCGTGCCATGAGTTCTCACTACTTTCAATTGAGATGGTATAATCTTTGATGCAATTTCCTCTTCATAAGGACCATTCAACTTCTAGTCACCTTTACAACTGCCGCTCAAACCTTGTAAACCACAACCTTGGAACTCATAAGAATTCAGATGTCTTTGCAATTGTAAAACATTGGCCACATATTCCAAAATGTGCACGCACCATCAAACATTTCACTCTTCACCCTTGCCCATGATGTCAACTTTTGAATTACCATCAAATATCTTACCCATCACGCCTTATTAGAGTGAATGAAAATTAATCCTTTCTAGAGCAAATGTGACTGACACATACAGAATCTCAAATCTAATTACTTTCAAGGACGAAAAAATATGTAGTGAGTTACACAAGAAAACATTCACCATCCTCTTTGTCATCAATCTCTTTCATCTTGTTCTTGTCCTTCTCCTTGTTTTTCAAACAAACGCGTTAGATGTCACCAAACTCGTTAGTTGTTACACTTTAGCACACTTGCTCTTCATGAATTTAGACCATCCCACATTGAGCTTTCTCATTCTCACACAACTTTCCTCACTATCCCTCCTCCCTCAACTTCTCAATTACTTATCCTATCCTTTTTCGGGCATTGATTGAAAAAAAACGTTGATTGTGCTTAATCCATGGTGATTGTTCTGTTTTACACAATTTCATATCCTTTTAATTGTTATGAGTCTTGGGGCGAGCTGAGGAGTAACAAACCCTTGTCTTCCTCCTCAATCTTCTTCAACTCGTCGACATTGCATTAAAGACGTTCAATGATCCACGGGGTCATCACCTTCCTCCATCCACAGACGATGCATCCTGATTCTTTGCCAAATAGAGTTTCTTCGACTTGTCCCACATGGATGTGTTAGAATTATCATCAATTACATGCTTATCCAATCTTCTCCCATTCTTCTTTCATGTTGCAGATTCTTCATCCTCAAAAGCTAAAGCTTTTCATTCCATCACATTTTTCCAATCAAAATTTATTGGAAATGCTGGACATCATTTTTATTTTTCCAAGTTGCAAGAAAAAATCACGCTGAAACTACCTTCGGAAACCTCCTCCTTGTTCGGAACTCCAACTTGAAGTTTGATAAGGAGCATAACAACAAAGATGAACACAAGATTTTCAACTAGGTGTCATGCAATTGACATATGCTCACATAAATCAAAATTCCTACAATATAAGAAATACCAGTACAAGATTACAATTTGAGGTTTACACCCAAACCCAAATTACCTTTGTACACCCTATCATAACCCGAAGATTTATCTCTCAAACTCTCTTCATCTCACAAGAGAACTTGAAGGTTGCTCAAGTGTTCTTATCCACGAGGATTGTACTCACCCTCGTAGACAATCTCACTTGATATCTTGTTTCTCACCCTTACTTGCGCTTGCCAAATGCAATGGAGTCCATAGTTTTCCTTTAGCCATATGATCACATGGGAGCACTAAATCTCAATTGAACTACTTACATGTATTCACACATACATGTACCAATCACGCATTGCCTTGAAGGCCCCAACACATGTATTTCTACAGGCATGCATTCACCTCATGCGTGTATCAGACATGCATGAATTCACCTATTCACCTTGATTTATAAAAAAAAAAAAATGTTTTCACCAACTTCCGATGCATAGTTCTTGAATTATTAATCATGATGAAATGGATCCAACGCATAATGCGCATGGATCCCCTGAATCTGCTAGCAGTATATTTTTTTAGTTTATTTTTTGGTTATATAAATCTCCTGAAAATACGTTGGAAATGGCAGCCTTACTACTGGTTAATATGAAGAGAACCAAGACCAGTTCAAGATTCTCTTCTCAGTCCCTAAAATAAACCATACAGACCCTCCACTCTCTGCAGCGCCGTCATCAGAAGAACAAAATCTAGAACCAAGAACCTTGGAATCTGGTAGAAGTGATTTAATAAGAGCTTATTGCAGTTTACTAACCAACAATTACAGGAATTGAGCATTACACTATCACAGAGATGTTTATCTATTTCCTTAGGAGTATATAGGCTTATCATCTTTGTCTCAATGATTGACAAAGAAAGTAATGGGGCCACATAATATTGACGTTATTATCTGTTGCAGCAATGTTGTCTTTCCCAGTTTACAGTAAGATAAGCATAAGACAAACTGTGAGATCTGCAACTTTGAGAAATTTAGAACTCAATTCAATAATCAGCAAAGGTATAAGACAGTAAGATTGGATCTATACAGCTTTGAAAATGCTAAACCCTGTACAAAAGCCACACCTGATATGGTATTGGGGGGTTGTTGCAAAGAGATCCACAACTAATGGCAGCTACTAACGTCAACAACCATGCCCCATGTTGACTTGCAGGTTATACGACCAAACAATCAATGTCATTGGAGACGAGGTTTTAGTGAGGGAGTTTACAGCTTTGTGAAACAGGTTTGCCTTAAGTTGGAGTGCACTCACCTGGGTTATTGCCATGCTAATACCTTTAGAAATCATTGCTCTAAGCAAAGTATTCAATTGATAAAAATTGGTACGTATTTGAATATAAACTAAAAAGATCCTTGACTTTAACGGAATTGGAAATCAAGGAAGTGGTAGATGTGCTTAATCTCAAACCAGCAAACGACTTGAAACCTGCTCTAAGAAGGCAGGGATACTTGTTGGAGTTTATGCTCTCAGAATGTTGGTTCCCTACCATAACTGATGAACCAGCAAGGAAACATAATAAGCAAAAAATAAATAAATAAATAAATAAAAGGGGAAAACAGCATTAAATTCTATTCGTCTTTCAAAGTAGAAGCCTCGGGATCCTATGCCTGATGCTGGCAGGGTGGTTCTCGCGATCCTAAGCCTTGGGATTATCCTTTTTAAAGGATATTGTGACCTTTAGCACTCTTTCCAGCATGACCAATAATATACATTCCAAACAATAATAGCTAAATAATTAAATTCCCAAACACCTAATAACTATTATTATGAAATAAAGCATTAGTAAAGCATATGACTTGGGAACATGTCCATGGGCCCATGATTCATCTAAACAAGACTTTACATTCAGGCTTGTACAATGTGGATGGCCGCAAACTCCATCACAAGGTCCACCGACCATCTATATATAGAGGACGATGGGAATATATTGCCACCCAAGCCAGTTTTAGCCACTTTGGAGTGAACAAGCTTGAGAATTTCTAATCTCTCAATTGTTATCCATCCTTAATTCCTAATTGTGTAAGGTTTAAGAGTTAGCCTCTAACTTGAGCTAGAAAAGGAAACCTGGAATACTACTTTCTTGTAGTGGAAATGTTTCATGGACCTCAAATAATTGTCATCTACTTTTTTTTTTTTTTCTAAACATGCCTTTTCCAAACATTCCCGCTATCAATTAGAAAAATCAAGGAAAGCATGAGACAAGGACCTCATCTCCCATCAGCAATTCAGGTTTACGCAAGTAGGAATTCAATCAAGTTTCTTGAAGCTTAAATCTCTTAGCTTATTCTCCAATTGTGGGATCATCGAATATAGGAATTCGGAAAGACCTATGTGTATATGCAGTATTAAATAGTAATAGGTTAAGCTCGGTCATACACTATCTAAAATAAGCCACAGCTTATGTATCTTCACGGTTTAAACCCCTCAGGGTAGAGGAAAACATATGAATGAAATAAAAATAGGTTTAAATTCTTGTCATGAGCTTTACCAATATAGAGTAGCTATCATTTTGAACTCCGTTAAGTTTTACAACAATTCATCAAAAGATTAAAGAGTGGGCAGGAAATAATACATGGATTTATGCCGCTGTAAAAAGAATACTTAAGGACAAACGACACCAGCATGCATGCAATAGGCAACCAAACATCAAAAGAATAAGGAGGATAAAAATAAACCAATCACGAAACAAATTGAGAAAAGCATCAGTTTCTATTTTGAAAACATTGTACTGACAGAAATTCCTAAGGGGGTCCAGAAAGAAAAAGTTGGCTGCTCTATTTAGCATCTCAGAGGAACCATATTGTAGAAGCTCATTCAGAAGCCTCGAATGACAACGTAATGAGAAACTTTCTACATAGCTAAAAGTAGGACAATGGTGTAGAAAGAACTCCAGCTGCTTCTTTTCTTAGACGAAACAATTAGCAATATCTAATGTTAGAACCCTTTAGTTTTAGCATTCTTTGTTCCTCAATTCTCACACATCTTTCTCTATTTGAAGTCTATAGCTTCTTCCCTTACAGTAACCTTGTTTTGGGTCTAAGAATAACTTCTATAATTCAGTCAACATAAACCCCATAAATATAAACCCCGTGCAGCAGTTTAATTTCCAATTCTTAAGCTCGCTTCAGGATTCAACAAACACAATAGAACATGCAATCAAAATTCAAAAACATAAGGAGACAGAGTACCTCAGTTCAAACACCCATTTATCATATAAACTTCTATAGCTCTCCATCAAAGCTTTGACTTCTTTCTCATGCTTCAACTCCAGATTAGAAGCTGCTTCTCTTAGCTCCTAAACATGTTGCATAGAAATAGTAGCTTGTTTTAAAACTTTTCAAACACAACAGAGAGAAAGTATGTAACTCTAGCAAGCTTAAACGAATACCTCTTCAGGAACAACATCAATATCAGAGAGCTTATGTGCTGATTTCTTCCCAGCACTACCCAATTCTTTTGCCAGGAAGTAATTCCTCGAGAATCCAAACTCCTCATCATCCACATCATTGATCTCCATGATCACCCTAAACCCGTGTAGAAAGCATGAATATATATATGCCGCAGTATATTACAACAAAATTAATAATTAATAATTTGAAAACAAAAATTCGAATAATTACCTTTAGGTAGCGTTTTAAATATCAAGAATTGAATTTCTGAATTTGAAATTCTAGAATTGAAATCCAATTCCATTGTTTGGGAATTACTTAGAATTTCATTTTCAGAATTTTGAATCCAAATTGGTTGTTTGGGTAGTATTGGGTTTTCAATTCAAGAAATTCAATTATGATGGTTGTGAAGAAGTGGATGTGACTCACAGCAACAGCAAATCAACCATCAAATATTCAATCAAGCAAATTCTATTGTAGGTCAGAAGAAACAATAAGAAAGATTTGTGCAGAAAAACGAGAACTTTGAAGATAAAGAGCTGATATCATACCAATAATCAATCAAACAAATGTTGATTAAAAATCAAATGAAAGAACCAGAAGATCTCCAAATTTCTGACTGAAAAAACAAAAATCAAGATCAAAGTAAAAAATTCAAAGATTGAAATCAAAAGTGTTGAATTATCTCACCTAGGGTTTCACATCCCCAATTGGTTTGTGAACC
>BSSO01008335.1:0-10222 GCA_030267885.1 Mesembryanthemum crystallinum | reverse complement strand
TTAGCTTTCAGAAATGGAGAGGGTGCAAGATTTTAGGTGAATATTTTTAGACAAATTTGCCCTTGCACTAATAGAGGGAATAAAAAATAAAAATGAAAATTTATGTGAGAGATTAAAGTAATAGAGAGAGACATTATTGTGAGAGAATAAAATAATAGAAAGAGAAAGAGTATGATTGGAGAGAGAAAGTGACTGGAGAGAGAGTATATATCTTTTTATTGTAGTTGTGAGTTAGTGGAGGGGTATTATAGAAAAGTTATGAGATTTTTATGTCTTTTGAAAGCTAATTATGGGACAAAAATTTGGTGTTTTTGAAAGCTAATTACGGGACGGAGGGAGTAGTAACTATCTTTATGGTTTGTATTTCATGGTGTGATGTGTGACTATATGCTTTATTATTATTATTATTAACCGTATTATTATGTGTCAAACACCAAAATCGTATTTTGATAAAAATATAAAACCTATTAAGTTTTCCTATTTTTACTAAGTAGAGTGAGTATACACAGCAAAATGCTAATTTTCTTTTCTTTTGTTGTTTTCTTTTCCCTTTGCGGCTGCGTGTTGACGCAGATGGATGACGTCGGGTTTTGGAGTGAGATCCTCGATATCGTGACCAGCGTATATGGAGACGTTTCGTTTATTGTTAGTTTAGTTATGGACTTAGTAATAATTTAGACTTTTAAATATGTAGTTTTTATATTTAAGACGGTTTGTAAAAATTAGTATAACTTAGACTTTTACTTATTTTCGTCATGATACCATGATCTCCCCAATCCCCATTTTATAGCCTTGTATGTGTTGTACTCGTATTCGAGATTTATACGTGGTATTTGGTAAGTAGAATACGAGTATGACATCTACGGCGGTAAGACTCCGATGATTAGGCAGGCCGCTGCGTTATTATTGTTAAGTAAGGGGGCCTAGTCGCCGGGGTCTTACAATAATATGGAGTGGAATTGATCAGTTTGATGGAGTACTGTTCGAGATACCCCGCTAATTTGGAGTTGTTAAACACCCTGGCTTGGTTCACATTTATCGTTTCTGGGATATCTTATCAGAATGTTTTCCTTTATAAAGTCCACAATGTGTTTGGACGTAATAACCTCGAAAGCTTTCGCCTCTACCCATGTCGTGTAGTAGTCGGTGGCCACTAGCACGAAGGTGTATCTTCGGGAGGATGCTGGCTTTATCCCCCTGGTTATATCCATAGCCCACCCTTGGAAGGGCTATGGTTTAATGATCGAGTGCATTTCGGAGTTTGTGCTCTCCCTAAGGCACCATGCACCTTTCATTGTCTACAACCCTTCTCATATTCTATACAATCTCTCGAGAGATTGTGGGCCAAAAATATCCATAACGATGAAGTAACCATCTCATCTTGACCCCTGCTTGGTGGGTGCCGCATAGCGATTCATGGGCTTCGGCCATGAGCAAGAGTGCATCGTCAAGGTCTAGACATTTTAGAAGAATACCTTGGGGACTCCTTCGAAAGAGCTGGTCCCCCTCAAGGTAATACCTATGAGCTGTAAATTTTACCCTATTCGAATGTCCTCCTTTCGAGGGTTCTCGTAGATAATGTATGATATCTCCCCTCTAATCTCCATCTTTTTGTTGACTTTATTTCTAAAGCCATGCTGATCGAATGGTTGCAACCACCCATGGCGGTTGTTATGGCGTATTCGAATTGATTAACCTCACTGAAGATGGAGATTGGAGGCGATCTGAGCTAGCTCGTTTGCTATCTCATTTTCATCTCAAGGTATGAATGTTAGCTTCACTTCACTGAAGCTTTGTAATAATGCCCGTATCTTTGCACGTCCGTAGATGATAATCAGGCTATGGCACCTAAAAGTGCCTTTGATCCGTTTGATGATCAACTACGAATCTCCACGAATGTCAACTGTTCTTGCACCCATTGAGATTAGGACTTCAATTCCTGTAATCGGAGATTCGTATTGGGCTCTGTTATTCGTACAGGGCCCAATTAAAGTGAAAGCTATCTTGGTTATCACCTTCAATGGTGATATCATGAAGACTCCTGCCCCCGCGCCATCTTTGGTCCGAGAGCCATCAAAGTAGAGTCTTCAAGGGACTAATTCGATGAAGTCCTCCTCAAATTCCATCTGGCTTTCAAGTTCCAGACAAGGGTGGTTTGCCAAGAAATCGACCAAAGCCTGCCCTTTTATTGCCCTTTTCGGGTATGTAAATCAAATCGTATTGTAGCAATTCGAGACTCCATTTACTTAGACGTCCTTTCAATAGAGGTCTTGACCACAAAAATTTAATGATGTTTGTCTGCGACACCACTTTGATAGTGAAAGACATAAAATAATGCCTCAACTTTACGAAAGCGAAATATAGGCTAAGATATACCTTTTCGATTGGTGTGTATCGAGTCCCAACATCGTTGAGCTGTATTAATAGGTAAAACATGGCTTGCTCTTGGCCGCTGTCATTCTCTTGCACGAACAGGCAACCTATCGTGGTTGAACTGGTTGACAAATACAACCTTAACCCTTTTCCTTTCCTTGACAGGATAAGGACTGGTGGCTGGGAGTGATATCCCTTGATGCAATCAAAGGCATTCTGGTGTTTTGCTATCCACAGAAAGTCTTGATCTTGTCTGGTCTTTAATAGTGGCGAGAAGCTTTCAAGCTTCCCGGCCATGTTCGAGATAAACCTTCTAACAAAGTTTACTTGCCCAGGAACCTTTGTAGCTCCTTTTTATTTGAGGGAGGTTTAATTAACTTCGAGAATAGCTTTATCCTTATTCTTATAAATTTCTATGCCCCTCTAATGAATGAGGAAGCCTAGAAAATTGGCTATCTCTACTCCACAGGCACATTTTAATGGGTTCATTTTTAAATTGTATTTTCTCATCCTTCCGAACGACCTTCGTAAGTGTTCTACATGGTCATCACTCGAATGTGACCTGAATATTATATCGCCGATATAGACTTCCATGAACTTTCCAATCATATCGTTGAAGATGTAGTTCATGGTTCTTTGATGAGTTGCCCCGACATTTTTAAGGCCAAAGGGCATGACTACCCATTCGAAAGTCCCTATGGAACCTGGGCATCGAAAGGCTGTCTTGTGTCTGTCACAGTCAGCGATTTTTAGTTGATAATACCCTGAATAGCCATCTATTAAGGACATAATTCGGTGTTTAGAGGCCGCATCGATCAGGATATCTGCCATATGCATGGGGTACTCATCTTTCGAGTAGCCCTGTTTAGGTCTCTAAAGCCGATACAAACCCTTACTTTGCCATTCTTCTTTATCACAGGCACGATATTGGCCACCCATTCGACATATTTGGCTGGCCTTATAAACTTGGCTTTAAGTAGCCATTCAACCTCGTCTTTTACTCCGACTACAACATCCGGTGCAATCCTTCGAGTAGGTTGGACTATTGGCTTAAAATCTTCTTTGATTGGCAACTCGTGCCTTACAATGTTTGCATCTATTCCGGGCATTTCGTGATGAGCCCATGCAAAACAGTCCATATATTCATGAAGGACTTCGGTTATCTTTACTTTTTCATTTTTACTTAGCTTCGAGCTAATGTAAATCGATCTAAGCTCTTCTTTAGTCCCTTAGGTTTATCCTAATATCTTCATTTTCAACCCAAATTTGTTCCTTTTCGATGTCGTAAATTTGTAGGTCTTTTCTAGCATTCTTAAGTAATTTGAGCGAATGCAAAACAGCAAAATGTAATGAAAAAGCAACATAATCAGAATTTTCGCTTTTATTCGTACTCAACATGATAAATTATTACAACTTAATTTGATTCTAAAAAGTCTAAAAGATTACAATTCGAATCTCTAGATCTAAAAGGAGGTTATCCTCAATGGTCCTCCTTTCATCCTCTCGATGAGGCTTTCTGCTTTGTTGCCAGCTTCTTCGAACTGAATCTCAGCATGTTCAGTCGCCATCTGAGATTCAGAGGCTTTGCTGCTCGCCTTGTTTGTTAAGGTTCCTAGATGAATCAATTCCTCCAATTGATCTCTATAACAGCCCGTCTCCTCGCGTTCAAGCTCTCTAGGTTTTGGGACCCGGATGGGAGTGCAGTTCTCTTCATAAAACCTTCGTTGGGCTGGGTTTTGAAGTCTCCGTCAAGAGACACAACATCCACGTTTGATACGAACTCCCTGGATAGGGATAGGACCATGTTGACTACGGCATCATCATCGAATTCGAGCGCTCTTCGTCCCGCCTTGCTTTTCTCGAGATCTTCATTCATTGCAAAGATATCGAGCTCTTCCTCAGAGCCGAGGGAAAAGTCATCCTCATCTTCCTCTCCCCTACCTCGTCCTCCTTATAGGGCCTGAATTTGAACGCCCTGAATATGATCTGAGAGATCATCGACCTCCTTCCCTTTGGAGAGGAAGGACGAGCCTTCGGATGGCTCCTCGGACCCTCCTCTCGTTTTAAGGGTTTCTTTTGCTAGTGCCTCCTCATTTATTCGGATATGGCGACCATAGCCTCCTATTGCATTCTCATTGCAACATGGGACCTGACCTGGTTAACCTTGTCAGCCACAAGTTTTCGCTCCTGTGACATAGGAACCCAGTCTTTGCATGACTGCGTGTAACACACCGGAACTCAGGACTAGTTTAATCAGAGTTTAGCGACAGTACATCGTCCCAAATTCTAGTGCATTACCGTCATATATAATATATATGTGTCTTAATAAACTCATAATCACTCAGACATGTATATACTATACACAAGGCTTATAAAGAATGGTAATCACAGTAGACAAAATAAATTAACCAAGGTACCTATATTATTACATAATCCCTCCGTCCCTCACTTACCTTTACAAACCATACAAAATTAAGTTCCCTACTTACCTTTACAAACCAATATTTTTCTCATATCTTCCCTTATTTACCCCTCCATTATCTCTTAAATACAATAAAAAATTTAACTTTTTCTCTCCAATCACTCTCTCTCTTAAGATTTTTTCCTCTCTCTCTTATTATTTACCTCACTACCCATTACTTTAATGTATCTCAACCAAGGACAAAATAGGGCAAAATTACACTCCTTAATTCCTTTGCAAATAGTGGTTTGTCAAGATATGTGAGGGACGGAGGGAGTAATTAACTTCTGAGCCATAGTGGAGTCTTATTACATATATAACTGTCTTTAACTAGATATAATAAACTAATATTATCATATTACGCCTCCGGTTCTTTCTAACACACACCCGGTTCCCGATCATGCCTCTGTGGTGTTTCAAAACATAAAGAAAACGAAAAAGAAAGAAAAGTCAGCTTATGCTGAGTAATTTCTCTCCACCATGTAAAAATAAAGAAAAACTTATTAGGTTTATAGTTTTAGAAACAAATTATCCTGGTGAAAGCGCGCTTGTCTGGTCTGGAGAGGCTTATTTTCTTTTAATTTTTCTATTCTTATTATCACTTTGTAGCGACGACGTTTCTTAGCAAACAAGTAATCTCTTTATTATTTACATTAACTTAATAGTGGGAATAGTTATTTAGGGCTAATTCATCCAGAACCTCGGCCTAGTGTCGAGCTCAACATGTCCTATCAAATGGGCCAAATAGTACTAATAAGATACTAAATCACACAGACAATCCACACATACTAATAAGATACAATATATCAATACTCATAATCATATCTCAATCATTTGTATCTTATAGGTACCACACTCTATTTATAACTCCCATATACCCCCATACGGGTACTTGATTGATCGTTCTGGGTACAACAGTTATTCGTTAAATTGATGGCCATTCCTAGTGTGCACACGTTGCCCAATTCTAACCCTTTTAGCGGTACTGTGCCAGAAGTTCTTCCCATTCTTTCACCTTAAGTTATAATAGCTTTGTTGTTTCACTCTCTTGAGTATTATTCTCATTTCTCATATAATATCATTATTAACTCATTTACCAATCTCATAAGCTTTATAGCTTGTTCATAACTTCGCTCAAGCATACAAACTTAATAGCTTGACTACATGATCATGATCATATTATCCATTTGGTAAATTACCAAAATACCCTTTTAGGGTTTATATTCCCTCCGTCCATTTGAGACGTTGTCAAACTAAATTTGCATGGAAATTAAGAAACAAAAAGAAGTTTTATTTTTTAACGTTACCCCTTCGAGTATAACATTTAAATATTAAAGTGGAGAGATATATAGAGAATAGAGAGAGAGAGAAAGAGTGAGGGAAAATAAAATCATTTTTAATGGGAAAGTGGGTTTAAAGTTGAATTTTTAATATTATTTGGTTTACAGTGGAGGGGTATTATTAAGTAAGTGGGATAAAGTTCGTTTGTAAACATTTGAGATGGACTTAATTTTGGGTGGTTTGAGAACATTTGAAATGGACGAAGGGAGTAATTTCTTTTATTGAAAACCAAGGAACTGAGAATCTCATTTTATTTCATGTCTTTTTATAAGGGTTTTATATTTACCGTATACATTCAATATTTCAATTATTTGACTTTATTAATCTCATTTTTATTTCTTTATTAGTCGAGTACCCTATAACCTTAGATAACAGATTTTTACATTTTCTTAGTTTCTGAAATTACTCTAATAATAATAATAATAATAATAATAATAATAATAATAATAATAATAATAATAATAATAACTAGTTAAAATAATTAAATTAATCAACATACTGTAGACACCCCGCTCGGTGTCTCTAAAGTCCTCGCCCGCCCGATGATGATAACGATGGCTTGGAAATGATGAACACCAAAGGTAAGAACTCAACCTTGACTCCTGTCTCATGAATTTTCCTCTCATCTTGTGGCCCTTGCTATATACTTTCCAGAACTTAAAACGGATCCCCAATTAGAGTCCCAAATCAAAATTTATGGCCATTTGAAGGTTTCGGCACAAAACCGAGACATGAAGCGGTAAACAGATCAAATATCCACCCAAAAGCCCGAAAAATGAGCAAATGGACCCAGATCCATGGGTATATACCAGATTAGGAAAAATAAGTATGCTTTGACTTTCAGTTCTCGGCCAATCGGAGGCGCGTCGTATCGTTGACCAGGCTCCCCACCAGAGCGGCTTTGAGACCGCTAGAATGGCCTCATGACCGCCAGGCCGGTCTCACCCCCGCCAGGGCGGTGGGAGCATTCCTGGGCCGACGTGAAGTTTCTAGCTGCTGTACCTGTTCTGCCTTCCTTAATTGCGAAGTATTCTTCCACTATAAATAGGTCCCCTCCCCTTCATTCTCAAGGGTGGACAAGTAGGTGAACAATTAAGGGCTCAAATTAAAAGCAAGATTGGGGAAGTTTGAAACAATTAGAGAACTCCTTTGCACTAATCATAAGTGCTTAGAATGATCTTTTTGAGGAGAATGCACACCCAACTCACCTCCATCTCCATCCTCCTTCAACCTTACTCCACCAAAATCATCTCTACATTCATTCACCTTCAACCATATTCATCCATCATCACCCAAACACCAATACAAGCACCACAAACACTCACCCAAGCACCACAAATTACATCCAAGCACCACAAAATGCCACCTTTCCAAACACCACAAATCAAACCCAAGCACCACAAAATCAAACACAACTCAAGCACCCATTTACATCCTCCGAGGATCGAGATCTTGCCAAGATCATCTCAAGCAAAAGGTTTTCTAATCCAAGGAGCTATCCCGAGGCACTCTACTTCGGTGAAAATCTCTTTTTCTATTTATTCTCCACTTGACATGTTTTTGTCCTTATCATGATTAGCTCTTAGATGACATTTATTATGTGATTTGTTGGCTTAAATTGCATGTCTTGAAATTTAAATGAACTTAACACGAATTGAATCTCATGTTCACTTGGCTAAACATCGCTAAATAAATCGTGCTCATCTAATCTGTCATTTTGCAAAGCATGTAACTTGTAAAATGTCCTAAATGAAATCAATGCACCAAGCGCTTACGGTTCACCCATTGATTTCATTCATGGATATGGGCTCTAAATGGGTTCGGTTCACCCAATTGAATCCATTCATGAGTATCAAAGTGATCACCTTTACTTGTTGATTGCATAAATCACCTAGACATAAACTAGAAATCGGGCTAAAATGTTGAAGATCATGTGAATACAATGACAAAACTCTTGATCCATTTGACTAGAGTCCACATCCCCGAACTCAAGTCTCTTTTGGGCAACATGAAATCACTCCCTATAACGGGAGTAGGGCGCAATTGGCTCGATCATGGATCTTTCGAGATATTCATGTTCGATGCCTTCGTGGTTTCCATATTCCTAAAATATGGTGGCGACTTCTTTACATTGCAAAACAAATCAAACAAAACATGATAAAAACGGCCATAACAATCACAATAAAAACAAACATCGCACAGACAGAAATGCTGGGACGCCCCCCTCCCCCCGAGGGAGGGCATGGTCCCGGGTCCCACACATACATTTGTTTAAGGTAATTGGAGTCTTAGTCCTAATTACCCATTATCACCAGTCATCATCATCATCACGATCATATCATCATCATCATGCTCACACGACATTTTTCTCAAACTAATTAGTTTTAGTCATTTTTTTATTAACATGCAAACATACAATTAAGCTCAATTAACCCTTATTTATACCTAGGTGGAAGGATGGACATGAAAATTACCTTGGTTAAGCTTGGTTGTTTAGCTAGTATCCCCCCCTCTCTCTCTCTCTCTCCTCTTGATCAACTTCTATAATTAGTGTTAAGAGAAACTAATGTTAGCACTCCTCTTGAACAGCTTCTATAATTAGTGTTAAGAGAAACTAATGTTAGCACTAAACTACCCATAATCTAAATAACCCAAAACTACATTTGCATGCTATTTTTACCTCAGTTTTCTCTCTCCTCTTCCTCGTCTCCCATGCTCGCTATTGCTGCTGCTCTTCTGCTTCTCTTTCGGCTGTTATGGTAGTGCAACAATGAAATAGGTGAGGTTGGTGTGGTTGGATGTTTAACCAAGAGATTGAGTGTAGGAATGGTAAGTAGGTGATAGTGGGTGTTGGTATTTATAGTGAGTATTTAGGGGATTTAGTATAGGGACAATAGCTAAGCTTATTTAGTTCGTAGAGTGCATGTGGCCATGCTGATTTTTGGCAAGTAAAATCTAAGTTGCCACTCATCAATTGTAGACCATATGATTCATCATCATAGTGCCACTCATCACCACTCATCAACCCCCCCAATGATCTTAGGTGATCATCATCACCATTTGATCGCCACTTAAGCCCTTTGATCATCATCAGCATCATTCTACTCAACTCTTTAGCATTACACGCCATATACCTAAGTATTCAACCAATCAGAGCTTGACATTTGAGTAATTAGGTGGCTACTTGGTTGGTGGTTACCTTAAGTCATCATTTTAGTGTCTAATGTTATTGTCAGAGTGATAGTTATAAGCTAGTTTGTCTCAAGTTTAGTTCTACTTGTATTCAGTTAAGCTAAGTATTATTTAGTTAGTCACAGGTTGAGTTGAGTCCTAATCTAGTTTAGTTTAGGTTTAATGTCTAACTAGATAATAGCAGTATACTTTTAATCAGTTTTCTTGACTTATAAGTAATCAAAAATTAATTAGGGTCTAATTAGGGTTAACGGGCTGATTTAGAGTTAATAAGGGCACTTAAAATTTACGACTGTTACACTCTTCCCCCCTTAAAATAAGTTTCATCCTTGAAACTTGAGATACGTACCTTTCTCAAACAAATATGGATATCTCTTTCTCATATCAGCCTCGGCCACCCACGTTGCCTCCACTATAGCCTGGCTATGCCATAGGACCTTAACTAACGGAGTTACGTTATTACAAAGCCATCTCTCTTTACGGTCTAGGATTTCTACTGGTCTCTCCTCGTAGGTCAAATTATCCTCTATCTCAATCTCGTATGGTCTAAGGGTACGAGTTGGATCGGATAGTTATCGACGGGGTTGCGAAACATGAAACACAATATGAATCTTGTCTAATTCTAGAGGTAAAGCTAGTCGATATGCTAAGTTTCGAATCTTTTCTATAATCTCATAGGGTCCAATATACTTCGAACCCAACTTTCCTTTCTGTCCGAATCTCTTGACTCCTTTGATAGGGGACACTTTCTGTAATACCCAAAGGATTTGATGGTTGAGGATTTAGCTTAAATGGTTTGATGGTACTACTCATACACCAAGGTGCATCTTCTTTTCAGGGAGCTCATTCCTTAGA
>BSSO01008334.1:0-10223 GCA_030267885.1 Mesembryanthemum crystallinum | reverse complement strand
TCCTTTCCCGACGTGTTGGTGGAAGGCCGTGTCGGAATGCCAACTAGCGTGTCGGACACGGATTTCATACCCGGATCCGTGTCGGGTCGTGTCGACCCGGGTATGGGTATGCAAAGTGCCGTGTCTGAGTAACATAGATGATGACCTGTTGCTCACCTAGCATAAACATGGGACTAATTCTTATCTACAGCTATAAGTGAGTGTCCCAAGGACTCCATGGCCTTGGACAATCCAAATATTTTCTTTATGCTACTCTATAGTTTATCGAGCACCGAAATGTATGGTAAGTGAAACGTATATATATGTATGCACACCAAATCAGTGATGCCCACATGACTAAAAAAAGTCAACATGTGGATCCATAAAGCCCACAAGTTCAAAAGCCATATAGGTCAAATCTCTCTCATGTGAACAGCTAAATGTAGTACATTGCAAAACAGAGGGGACTGTAACTAGACACAAGCATTACTAGCTATAGAAACCCACCACAATCATCAAGCCAAGGAAGGTGAATAGTACGTATGACCCCAAAGACCCTCATACCCAAGGCTATGCTTAAGCACAAGACTACTAGGATATTCCCAAGACTGCATACTAACTTGAGCATTGAAGAGCCTTTCTTAAGAAAGTTTGCATCACTTGCTATAAATACCCTCCACAATCATCAATCCAAGAAAGATGAATAGTAAGTATGACCCCCTCATACCTAAGGCTAAGCTTTAAGCACAATACTGGATATTCCCAAGATTGCATACTAACTTCAGTGTCGAAGAGCCTTTCTTAAGAAAGTTTGCACATAGCAAGGCAGCACTATCACATGCTTTTACTACACTTATAATGGTGAAGAGAAGCTCTTTACTGGTAAAAGCCATTTTGGACTACAGCTCTCATAGATTACACAACTGCTTATCATTTCCAGTATAGTTGTTAGCTATATCAGAAGCTATCCAAGGCTTATATAAACAAGCAAAGGTCAGACATCTGCAGCTCATAATTTGGGATTCTATAACAGGCCAATTGCAAAGTCGAGGATGCCAAAGAATGAAATCAACATGAAGATTACGACAGAAAAAAAAAAATCAAAAATGAAAATTTTAAACTCAGAGCAAATGGTCCAACTACAGAATCTTTTATTGAATCCCAGATAGCTTAACCTATGTGTAGAAGGAAGGGGGGAGGGGAGGAATACTGCTATTTGGCTTTCTAACAAAGCCCACTAGTGAGTAAGTTAAACAGAAGCACAGAAACACCAGGGATATATATAGTACTTATCACTTAGCAGAGCAAAAAGAGAAATAATCTCACCCAACAAACAGAGGGTGTGTAGACCAAGGTCACGATTTCTTTTAATCTTTTCATAAAAGCTGTCAGGTTTCCATGTTTCCGTGAAGAAAGGAATTGAAATTGTCTCTCCATAGCGGTACAATTGCAAGCCACAGACTCCAATGGCATTCATCACTGATGTATTATGTACTACTTTGACATCAACTCCCATCTGCTTTGCCCGAACAACAAGATCCGTATGTGTGGTTGCTCTGTTATCCACATTAAATTCAAGACCAATAGTGGCAATCAATATAACAAATAACAAACCTACCGTAAAAAGCTCATACGAAAATAACAAATAGAGAACGAAACCAACTAAAAGAGAAGAACAACAACTAATGTAAGTGGCAAGAATTCAGCTAAAGTCATGGACTGTTCCATTACCGTGCTAGCATAAGTTGTCTTTCCTCCTCTAATGACATCATACAAAAGGGAGGTCGAACCCTAGAAAGTACACTACCACATCTTTCCAATACCACAATCTTTTCTGATTCAAGTCCAAAGGATAATCTCACATAACCAAGAGCAACAACGGTCAAAATTTGACTACCACATATTCAAGTAGCAAACCCTCTATAGCAACCACACTCATAGGCCCAGAAGTCCAAACATCCAAGATATCAAATGTTTGAGAGTGTGATTTCAAAAAGAACCACATTCAAAAAATGCAACCTCAACACTAATTGAGAAAACACCCTAAGGAGGTAGCTCAATTCGTAAGAGCCACATACAAGGAATACTTAAGGAGCCGTTGGGCCTAATTTCTACCATTTTTAGTTTCTTCTTCACAAGTCTCTTTTCTCCTCCCCCCCCCCCCTACTTTTTTTTCTCTTCATCCTCCTCCAAGAGCTTCGAAGAAACTAGTATGGCCTAGAAATTGAAGCTCCTCTTAGAGTTTCTATTTCTAGTCCATTTTGGTTTATTGGAAACTCAGAGCGAGAAGAAAAGTGAATGAGGGAGGAGAATGGTTGAAAGATTTGCTGAGGAGAAACTCATAACTCTAGAAACTAGGCCAACGGCTCCTTAATCTCATACCATACACTATCAAACCATTGGCCTAGTTCCTCTCATCAATATCCAAACTTGACCAAATGACCCTTTTATTTTATTTTTTTATTTTTTTNACAGCCTTATTCACGCAGTTGAAGGATAACTAAGCATGACATCTGGTTTAGTCCATTACAGGCCAATATATAATTAAAATAATTGCATACTAGGAAATGTTTTACCATAGGCCACATCATCATTATCATCAAAATGAATAGAAAATAAGTGAGGGCAGAGTGATAGATGCAAACATACCCAAATGGGTCACCAACAACAAGGAAAGCAACATCAGAATCACGGGCTTCCGAAAGCATGGCATCAGCCTTCTCCTCAACCATTTCTCTATCCGCCACTATCAATGATTTTCCATATAATTGTTCCTACAGAAAAGATGAATATTTAAAACTACCCAATGGCAGAAAACAGTCCCCAAGCTCGCACATGAAAGCTACAATGAAAAAAAGAGGAAGAAGAAGATTACCAGGGTAGAGAGGCCATTAGAAGAGATGCCGAAAGAAAGCAGAGAAGTGTAAGCTTCGATGTAAACACTTTTGCACTTCTTGACAGCTTCTAAGCCTTTTAATGTAATGTCTTTCTCATCCCCAAGACCAAGCCCTACTATGTATAGCATTTCTACCTGCGTACTTCACCAAAATTCTTATGACGTTCAGTTGCTTAATTCAGATCAATGGGTCACTGCTTTGCTTTCAGAATTCCTAGAGGGGGTGGGAATACAGCCAAGAAAATATTTTGTTGAGGCACAATATCATCAATATATATAAATATATATATGTATATAATAATTCGTTTATTTACACTTTAAAATTAACAATAATGTAAAATACCTCAAAATATTGAGTTTGATATTCAATTCAAAAACAACTTACAACAATAAGTATTTGCAATAACACTAAATTGATCATTTCAAATAGTGAACAACAATTCAACAAAACCCAAATCCAAAAGCTTCTCCTCCACAATCCATTTAGAAACTACACCTAGATTTTTGAGGGAAAGCCCAAGAATGTAATTCCCACTGTCTTTAACGAGAGTATTACACATTGTTTTCAACAAGAATAGTACTCACTAGTCAGTATCTTTAACAAGAAATTAGTACCACATGCAAGAAATGCTCCAGTTGTAGAATTAGTTTTAGACTAATTAAAATTTAGTGGAGTTGTACAAATCGAATAAAGGGAACAGTAAATGCTACACACAAGCAAAAGCTTTGATATCGATAAGACTAATACTAGTATAGTACTAGTTATTGGGTGCAAAGTTGAAAGCTATCCGAATACTCTGATCAAAGGACATGCCAACATGGTAAAATGACATACATCAGTTTGTTCATCTTTTTATTTTTTCTTCAGTTCTTATTAAAAACCTTGGAATCATGTTCATGTACATGCCCCTGCCATTTTCCATTTTCGGGAAATTTCCATATCTTTCTTTTACAGGAAGACTCTATTTTTCTCGTTTTTCACTTGCAAAACTAGAATTAACATAAAATAATTTTGCTTCTTGACTCAAACTTTTCTGATAATCCCAACCAGCAAGTTAAACTCAAGAACAATTCAACAACACTACCAGACCCTACACCCCCGGCCCTGACACAGGGAAACCAGGGCAACTGCCCTGGGCCCATCACCGGTGGGGGTGGGGGTGGGGGTGGGGTGCCAATTCAACATCTTTTGAGCAATTAACTCAGCTGCAATCTAATCTATGTTGCACGGGGACAGGGACGGGGACGTAAACCGGGACGGGGAAATGACAATTTGCCAAAATGCAAGAAACGGGTATGGCAACCACAAGTCCACAACAACACCACTTAACCAACCACTAACAGAATGAAAATTCTAAACACAATCAAAACAGCCAGCCACAAACAGAAACAGAGGGGGAAAGACCAGGAGAGAGAGAAATAGAATTTCACCAAACAAACAGTGGCTAGCCGGAGAAGAATGAAGGTCGCCGGAGAAAACGAACGAAGTCACCGGCTGACCCACGAGCACAGAAATAGAGAGAGACTGAGTTGTCGAGGTTTAGGGTTTTCTTCTTTTTATTTTATTTTTATTTTAATTTTTTTTGGGAGGTTTTCGTTTACTTTTTACTTCTACTGTTTGGCTTTGTTTCTCATACATATTACCAGGTAGTACATGATTACTCCATTAAATATATTTTTTTAACTTTAAAAGTAAATATTCAAGTAATCTATTGATTTTGCCATTTATCATGAAATTGGTCCAAAGTTAACATTAAATGGGTCTATGACTGGGTTTGGTGAACTCAAACAAAATGCTATCAACATATTGACATCTCTATTATAAATGGGTCTCATTTTAATATATTTCGCACTCATTTTAATGGCGTTAAAATATTTAATTTTTGAGAAGTTGATCAAAAATTATAAGTAATTTTAAAATAATAGTTGTATTTTTTTGGCAAGTTTTTGACTAACTCTATTTGGCAAATAAAGAAATTTTCATTAAATTTTGTTAACGGTTAGATTAAACTTTTCTTGGAATGTAATAATATATAAGATATTTTAATTTTTTTTAATTCAACTAATTTTTAATACTCACCTATGTGGCGCGTCCTACGCTGTCGGAAAATGCTCCTTTTATATAAATATTATAATTTTTCGTTTCTTTTTTTTCCCCTAAAAAATACCAAAGTTGCCCAAATGTTTTTAGGAGGTTTCGAACGCGTTTCGTATACGTCCCCAATCCTTCGAAATGTTTCGATTTAGAGCCGAAACGTTTCCTTATTTTAGAGGCTGCAATAGCAGTCAACAAAAAGATGTGAAAAATCTTTGAAACTGAGATGACGTTACTGCTCTCCGACTCACCATCACCAACAAAACCTCAATTAATATTTCACATCCCAAAGTTCCGCAAAAATGAAAATTGGGAAAAAAGAGTATTCTAAATAGGGAAATCCAACACTCTAGTGGGGGATAACCAGTGGTCATTGACCGTTTAATCAAAAAAACTGTCAAAATTCTCATTTGTATAAATATAAAAAGAAAAAAAAAAGAAAAGGAGTTACTTTACATTAATAGAGAAGTAAATTGGTACATGCACAATCCAAGAATTTGTTCGTGTTATCAATTAATGAAATTCTCAGCAAGGAATCATATAGATGGCACCAAAACCATTTCATTGAAGAGAGAGAAAGAGAGAAGTTATGAGAGATAACTCGTGGTATGTGGACTTCACAAACAAATTGCAAATAAATCAGTCCCCATAACCAATGTTTTTTTTTTGGAAAATGGTAAAAGATATTCTTATTCCATTCCCCAAAAGGATACCAGTGTGGTACCCCGGAGATCAAGTCAATTACAAAATAGACTCAGGCATACCCGAGCAAAATACTTACAAATATAGGAGTTCAATAGCTAACAAACAAGCTCTATAGTGACCTTTGCTATAGTATCTTGCACTTAACTGAATTGTATTCTATCCACAATGTGTTTTGTAGTTCTGACTTGATCTTTAAACAATCTCATGTTTCTTTCTCTCCAGCTCTCATAGATTGTAGCCATGAAAGCAACTCTATAGATTCTTTGTGGACGCTTCTTGCCTCTTATCTTTGTCTTGAACCATCTCAGTTCATGATGAAGTGATAGAGGTCTTCTATGAACTCCTAGCCAATGTACATAGATTCCCACACCTCTGCTGCAAGGGAACATTGAAAGAATAGGTGCTCATTAGTCTCCTGCACTCTGCAACAAAGAGCACATGTGCTGACTATATAAGGACCCCTTCTTTGCAGATTCTCCATAGTACTCAACTTGTGTGTAATGGCCATCAGACCAATGATCTGTGTTTGGGTTATGACATGCTATCCGAAACTGTTCTCCAGTGAGTGAGTTTACCTCCTTTATTCCTGAAAAAATCATACCATTTACTTGTTTGCATCTTATCTCCAGTAGTATATTCATCAAGCAAAGCAGCTGCTCTCTCCACAGTAGAAGCCATATGAACAAGCTCATCTTTCAATTGTATCAACTTCCTCCACAGCCATGAATCAGTGGGCTTTCAAGTGGTATCCCAGATAGTTCCTTGATGCACTGGATACTTTTGCACCCAAATCTTCAATAAAGAGTGATATGGTCTATGAATTTTCCATAACCATTTCAGATAGAGTGCTTTGTTCAAAGCTAGCAGCTCCTTAACATTCAATCCACCCTCATTCAGCGGTCTGCATATTGATTTCCAGCTCAAAAAGGAAATTTTCCTTCTACCAACTTTAGCTCCCCATAGAAATTGTATGCACATGGAGTAATAATATTGATAACACCATGAGGAATGAGAAAAATTGCCCCCCAATAAGCTTAGACCCTAAATATAACAGAAGTAAGGAGCTATATTCTGCCTGGGTAGCTCAACAGCTGATTACTCCAGTACTGCAATTTGTTTCTTATGTTGTCAAGCAGAGGCTGACACATTGAAGTGGTAATTCGTGCTGAAGAAAGTGGCACCCCAAGATACCTAAATGGCATATGACCTTCTGTAATTCCTGTCATCTGCAGGATACTTTGCTTCACATCATTACTTACGCCACCAAGATAAATACTTGTCTTACATGGGTTTGCAGAAAGGCCAGAGAGGCTAGAGAATTTATCAAGACAAGCAACCAAGTGTTGTATAACTGGAACATCTCTTCGGGCAAACAAAAGTAAGTCATCCGCAAAACAAATATGTGTTATTTGAGCTCTTATACATCTAGGGTGAAAGCTTAATCCTCCTTGAGTGCACTTGTGCCTTAATAATCTGGCGAGTATTTCCATTGGCATGACAAAGATGAAGGGAGACATAGGGTCACCCTGTCTTATCCCCTTCTTACCCTTAAAGAACCCCTGGTAATGCCCTTGGATGTTTATAGTGAAACTAGCATTTGAAATACAACTCATAACCCACTTGACAAACTTTGAAGGAAATCCAAGATAGCTCAGCATATTCTCAATGAATTCCTAACTCAATGAGTCATAAGCCTTCCGTATATCAAGTTTAACCATGGCTCTAGGAGAAATATTAGCTTTACCATATTGTGTGGTAAGCTCATGAGCTAGAAATATATTATCGAAAGTATTTTTTCCTCTGACAAAAACACCCTGTTCTTCACCAACTATGAGAGCTACTGCATTATGCATTCTATATGTCAAGATTTTGGTGATGGTTTTGTAAATTACATTGCAACAAGCTATAGGTCGAGATTTCATCACAGTGGCAGGGGATTGAACTTTAGGAATGAGTGATATAACAGTAGAATCAATTTGCTTGAGCAGCTTACCAGTTCTGAAGAAATCCTGAATATCATCAATCACTTCAGGCCCAATAATACTCCATGCACATTTAAAAAAACCCCGAAGAGAACCCATCAGGTCCAGGTGATTTTTCCTCAGGAATTGAGAAGAGATAGCTCACTTCATCAGCACTAACATACCTTAATGAGTTCATCTACCATATCAGCTCCAATTATAGGACCCTCCTTACAGTAAGAAGTATCAAACTGTTGTACAGGTTGAGTAGTACCCAACAATTGTTTATAGAACTCCACAAAAGCATTACCAACCTCCTCATCTCCTTCCCTTGTCACCCCATCTTTGTCTTTAATAGACATGATTCTACTCAAGTATTTCTTTTCATTGACCTTAGCATGAAAATAAGAAGTATTACTATCAGTGAGCTCAATATCATGAATTTTTGCTCTTTGGGCTAGAGAGCTTAACTGAGCCTTCTGCAGGAGGGTAAACCTCTCAAGAACCATCTTCTCTTGATCTATAAGTGACTGTGCCAGAGGATCTCTTTGAATCCTGTGTTGAATATCATCAAGTTGAGCTTTGCACTATTGAATTCTATCAGGCAGGTTACTGAACTTCTAACCGATATTTATATGCAACATGAGATGGACATACAAATGGGGATCATAATATACATGTAAGTCCATCCACATGTCGACAAATTGTTAATTGAAATATGAAATTAAGCGCGCTCATGGACCCGCGGTCGAATGAATGGACTTGGTATCCAAACTGTACAGTTTGTATTTTGAGTCATATCATTGTTTGCATATATATAAATATTTAGCCATATATCATGCATTTCATACTTGTTATATATATCACCTTTATTTAACATTATCTCATTAGTTAAAAGTCATATATCATACTGCATTCATGAACATTTAATTATATAGTTTGTTAGTCCATGGAGGACTTTAGATTCAGTCCATGAAGGACTATAAATATCTTGATGAAAATGTTGATGGCACATGTATGGACTATTGAATAAGTGAAAAGTCCTTGAAGAACTTGTGTTTGAAATATATATATGAACCTCAAGTACTCATACTAGCTAAATTGTGATTGTCTCAACCTGAATGAGCCATGAGCCTATCGATCAAATAGAGTGTCATAGATTGAGATACTTGGATGATCACAAATGATTATCTATTGATGATTAAGTGATTGTGTTTTGTGGTCCTGAAGTACCATAATCATGAAATAAGTGATCATTTTATTATGGCATATTTGTACTTATATGCTTTCAAAGATGGTATACTCCTTTCTTCGCCTCATACTTGTGTCCATACAAGTTTAGGTGGAACTTATAAGTGGAAGTCACTCTATATATTCAGATTGGTTTTGATATGATTTGTGAAATGAGTGACATTGATTAAATCTACATGAGACTTATACGCATTACACCTTTTGTCCTTTTGTGTGGGTTTTTCCCATCGGGTTTTCCTCACAAAGGTTTTGGTGAGCAGTAGTTGTACTCTTTTTCCCTCCGTCTAGGTTTTTATCCCACTGGATTTTTCCTAACGAGGTTTTTGACGAGGCAACACAATTAGCGTATTGCGAAACAATTTGACTCAATGATGGTCTCACTTTATCAAACTTGTCAATTTTTGGAACGATATTATGACAAGTGTGAGGTCAATATATGTTTCTTGATCTCAGGGGGATTAGTCACTTCCTTTAACCATGCACGAATCTTTTGGAATCCACAAACCCAGTCGAACTTGTGGTTAATTTTTAGGTTAATATATATCGATAGTGTTATTATTATGTGAAGAAATGCTACCTACATTACATTATTCAAGGAAGGTGAAAGAATGAAACACATTTCGCCTATGGTATCCAAAAGCTTGGTGATATAATTGTTCAACAGATTCGTTCAAGTGAACATCTGGCATATTTGTTTACCAAGGCACTACCTATTGCAACATTGAAGAAGTTAGCTCATCATGATGGTTTTCAGCGACTTACAGATCTCAATGGAAATTATCTTTAGGGGGAGTTAAATACGCGTTGCACTCTTTTTCCCTTAGCCATGGTTTTGTTCCACAGGGTTTTCCAAGCAAGGTTTTTAATGAGGCAACATCTTATGCGTATCCGAAGAATAATGTACACTTTTTCCTTCACAAGGTTTTTATTCTAATGGGTTTTCCCTAGTAAGGTTTTAACGAGTCATGTTCCTGACAATGTACATCCAAGTGGGAGTGTTATGAAAATATTATATGCGGATGTACATTACAATCTCCCAATATCTTTTGGTATATCTTGTAATATGGAAAAAGTTCTACCTTCCATATATTTGTGTATCTAGGGTTTTTCCTCCACAAGCAAAACCCTACCTCCTTGTATTATATATATCCCCCTTTATGAGAATAATAGTGACACACCTCTTTCTCTCTACTCTCTAATCTCTCTCATGAATTATTATTTATGGGGGGTGCTTAATACAACACCCTAGGTAGTAAATACAACACCCCCATGAAACCCAAATTACATTTGTAACCTTTTTCACCCAGACACTTCACTTTCCCCTTCTCCCTTCCCC
>BSSO01008333.1:0-10223 GCA_030267885.1 Mesembryanthemum crystallinum | reverse complement strand
ATCCTTACTCAAGGTTTAAAAAATTAAGTTGTCTAAGGGTGCTCATCTAAAAGACCGATTTGGTAATTTAGAGTTTCATATATTGTGAAAAAATAGCCCGTGCATCGCACGGGTAAGAACACTAGTTTTGTTTAAAATGGGGTTACTTGTCAAGTTGGTATATTAAAGTTATATTTGGCAAAATTAGCTGTTAGCTGTAGCTGTTTGATGATAAAAGAGGAAAAAACAATATAAAATAAAAAGATGTTACGAAATGTTAACAAAATAGTTGTTTTGCAAGTTGTAATTGAAAGCTTGCATGGGTAGCTTCCCAAAACAAGCTGTAGTTGTAGCTGTTTTTTCAGAAATAATCTGACAAAGTGTTTGGCTGCTGAGAGTAACACAAAGAGCTGAAAGATGAAAGGTTAAAGGTTAAAGCTAAAAGTTAGCTGTTTTTACCAAAGATAGCCTAATTGTCTCCGGCGACATTTTAAGACAAAAAAATAAAAAATAAAAATTGCGCCAAGTTGACCTTCTTATCTGACCGCCGGCACAATAAA
This sequence comes from Mesembryanthemum crystallinum, assembly GCA_030267885.1. Lineage (NCBI taxonomy): Eukaryota > Viridiplantae > Streptophyta > Magnoliopsida > Caryophyllales > Aizoaceae > Mesembryanthemum > Mesembryanthemum crystallinum. The sequence continues at coordinate 9,684 of BSSO01008333.1, read as the reverse complement.
TCATTTCAAGTTTTCAGAAATCATTTTTTGACTATTTAAAAATTAAAGAAATCATTTTCATTGTTTATTTTACTAATTTTAACTTTCAATCTGATTTATGCTTCCATTTTAATGGTCATAGACTATATAGTTGTAACTTGCAAGTTATGCAAAAAACCAAAAAGAAAAAGAAAAGCCCAAGTGTGGCCCAGCCCAGCCCAGCCCAGCAGCTACTTGGTCCATTCCATGAACCATATATCTCTTTTCTTTCGCGCAAACCAAACCCTCTGCTATCAAGCGTTCCCGCTGCTGAACGAGTGAGGTGACGGCAAATACTCTGGTAAGTGTTTCCAGTTCAAAAAAAAAAAAAAAATTTCCTTTTCTGTGTTTGGTTCGAAATTGGTGGATTATTTATTTTTTTACTTTAAGGTCGTTGTTTGGAAGTTGAGCTAAGGAAATTGGTGGATTTTGCAACATTGTATTTGTTCATTGATAAGCTATGTTCTTGCAGTGTCTCTCATTTTGTTTTATAAAGTTATAAACTTTCTTTTGCACAAAAAAAAAAAAGAGGAAAAAAAAAAAAAGTTATAACCTTTCTGGGCAATTTTGGTTTTGATATGTAACGGCTTCAGTCTCAGTGTATGTGCTACATTATAGTTTTGTTTTATAAGCTTTCTGGGCAATTTTGATTTCATGGGTATCAGCTTCAGTGTCTGTGTATCTGCTGCATGCTTGATTTCGTCGTGTCTAGAACTGCTTGATTATACCGGCTCGTACACTTGTAAATTGCCATGAGTTGTGTCCATTTTTGTTCTTAAAAATGTGTATTCTTGTTCTTGTATATTTTTCCTGTTGTTAATTGTTTCAATTCTGCTACAGGTTCAAAATTACCTTTTTTGTGTGAATTTTTAGGCGTCGTTGGGTTGTTTTCGCACTCATGGTAATCCCCTTATCATCTCTTTCCTCTTGATCTTGATACATGTAAACATAGTTTGTATTGCAAACCACATTTGTATTATCATGTGAAAAGTACAAGTTGTGGCAACTTCATAAATCTTCTAAACTAAACAACATATTCACCTCTCTGAGTGAGAATTGTAACTTGTGCAAAATCTTTCGTTAGTAAAAAAGTGGTTGAGTTTATTGGAATGCAAAGAACTTTTTACCATGTAGCTGTAATTTAATTATTGTAGCTCAATTTTTTCGTAGATTTTAAGAAAAAAGTTGTGGAAAGCGATTAGATGAAAGATTAAAATGTGTCCATAGAGCAAAAGTTTTGACGAGAACATTTTAGCATGACCAACTGACTACAATGTTGGTGGTATCAGTTAATTTGAGGTAGTGACTGAATTTTTACACACATGCAGTCAGTTTCATGAGGTAATTGACATGATCAATTGACATTATATTCAGTATATAGTATGCCTTGTACTCATAGGGGGTGGGGTGGGGAGAAGAAACAAATGAAAGTATGAAACTATATTCTATTAGTTGAGCCAAAAAGGATCGAAAATATTGTGACAGAACTTGGGAATACAAAGTAAGATATCAGGAGTAGTACTGAAAATGAAATTGTAGATAGAATAAAAGTTAGAAGAAGGTGAAAGGTAAATCATGGGTTTAGAGAAACTTAGTATAAGGCTGTGGTATTGCATTCTGCTACTTGCAAGATGTTGTGGCGTTGCAGGTGAATTCTGCTACTTATCATCTTGTAAACCACAATCCTTAGTAACATACTCTCTCATATCCACCAAAAGTTAATATTCAACTAGTCACAGTCCACAAAACATAATGAGACTCTGGCGACAAGTGATAATGTGGCTCTGAATATCATTCTCACGCCAACTGTCTCAGTTTAGTAGTTAGTATAGAGGCCTTCCCATAGTTTTCTTCACTTAATTCTGCACAATATGTAAACCAATAAGAGTTAAGACCCCAACAATATCCAATTTTAGTGATTTGACTATTCTTTGAGAAGACCCACCAAAATTGCATAGTTTCAGTCAGATAAGCTACAGAGCAGAATTACCAAAAAAACATTGGCAACTTTTTTGAAATGCTCAGCCAATTGCTCACACTTCAATCTTTCCGTTCCAGCCTAATTTCTGGTTCTCTATAATGCATCTCTTTGTTAGAATGAGACTTGCAAGTAAAATAGACTCGATTGGTTCACATAAATCTAACAAGCATAACCATGCATCTTTTTTCATGCACATGACCTCGAGTTATTCCTTCCAATGAGTGACAAAAGCTAATATTGAAGGTCTGTAATTGCCACAGTTGCCATTTAGTTCAACTTGTTAGTCTTTTTGTGCTTTGACCATTGGCAGTAGCGCTCTCAGTTTTCATTATTATTGTATCGCCCAATCACGATTAGCACTTAGTGACTATCTAAGAACTGAGATAAGTTTGAGAATTACCTCAAGTGCCTTACCATAAACAGTATGCGGCCACCTGCAAATATGGTTTTAGCATTCTTCCAAGATATTGTTGAAATTAAGATCCTTGTCTTCCATGTGATTCCTCATTCCATAGTTGCGTAAAACCAACATAGAATGTAGCTCCAACATATCAACAATACATATACTCCAGAAAACTTCAGTCCAAATTATCGTACGACACCCACTCTCCACTCCAATGCCCCTTTTTCCCCTGAAGTTGCACATTCTTTAGTAAAGCACACATTGTTGGTAGCCAAATAAAGCACTTGTAAATCACAATTCACAATCACACAGTTGGGTCTCTGAAGGTTCAAAAAGCAAAAACAATGAAAATGAATCCAGAATCAATTCTGGCAGTAATAACATTGATGAGTAAAGTCAGCCATAGACAAATGACAACTAATTTGACCACAAGCTCAGTACCAAATAAAACAAACTTCAGAAACGAAATTTCAAAATCCACAAGTACTAGTTAGGGCAGAGATCTACAGCTTGGTTGGTGAAAAACCAAATGAAGCTGAGTAACGTGCGGCTAACAAGTCATAAGGCAATAAATGAACCTAGTTAAACTATCTCGTGATGGGGATTAAATGTGTAAATGATCTGTTTATCCTGCTTTGATGCCAAGGGTATCTTATCGGTTTCATAGATGATTGAGGAACAAGATAAATCCCCAAGAAAAGAGAATTGAACAAGAATATGTATTACTGTCAATTTGTGTTATGTTGATAGTGATTGAGAGAAATTGTTATCACTGCTGTGATGCTTCCTGCAAACCTAATTAAAAAAAAAAAAGGTGGACTCCTCGTCTCAAACTTGTAAGTGTAACATTGAAGTTATTAGCTCGATAGATGTTTCTTTTCATTTTTCCGTTTTCTTTTAACCAAGCAAAACATTTGGTTTTATAAAGTAATAAGGATATAGCATTTTGTATTCTAGAAAATAGATTTTCTCTATTAGTACCTTGTAGAATACCTATCCAATGTTGTATGTTTTGTTGCAGTATGCCGTTTCCTATCGATTCTTTGCTACGACGTATTTCTTTTACTTAACCCTCATCTCATACTGTTGGACCAATATCCTATACCTATCCAATGTTGTATGNCCAATATCCTATACCTATCCAATGTTGTATGTTTTGTTGCAGTATGCCGTTTCCTATCGATTCTTTGCTACGACGTATTTCTTTTACTTAACCCTCATCTCATACTGTTGGACCAATATCCTATTTCTTTACTTAACGTATTTTTATTTTGCGTTGAACTGATGTATCTGAATAATTTGTTTCATTACAGGACTCTTTGACTGATTCCGCACTTACTGAGCTATGTAAGAAGGTGAAACCTATTATCTGGGTCCTACGAGTGTCAAGTGAGAGTAAGCAGAAGACTGTAGAGACATATGCCACAGGATTTTCTTTGAGCAATGATGGGTTAGTGATGACATGTGCGCATATTTTTAAGAATTTGTCTAACTATGATATTGACGCTCGTAGACTTGATATGGAGGGTTATAGTAATGCTGCTAGCATAAAGTTTATTCGCTTTAGTTGGGATTTAGCATTGCTAAAGGTTGAAGGAGTGAGTGATTGTGATTCTGGGAAGCTTGCATCGGATGGGTCACTATTTGAAGGGCAACCTATTTTGCATATAGGACATCCTAACGAGTTTGTAGGATCCTTCTTGGTTGGTCATGTCTCATTTCAGTGTGTCGAAAATGTGACCTTGCCTACTGATCGTTCGCAATTATGTTCCACATATGAGTCAAATGCATTGACAATAACACCGCGATACCGAGTGATGGGACACATCTGGCATAGTCAGATATTTAAAGGGCGCAAGGAGAGTTTTGCTTATGAAAAACATCTCCACCCATTGGTTCCTATCATACAATGTAACGGATTGACTTGTCGAAAGGGATGTTCAGGTGGCCCAGTATTCAACTCTCAGGGAGAAATCGTAGGAATGTTGGTTTCCGAAGCTGATGGCTACCAAATTGCCGTTCATGTGACGTTGTTGAGAGAGTTTTTTAAAATTTCATTGGAAGAAACAGAGCCTTCGTTTCAAGTTTCAAAAGGAAAAGAACCAAGTAGTAGTGAGGTTAGTTAAATGTACTTGTGGATGAATTTTAATTCGAAAAACGCTTCATTCAACTCTTTCATTGTTTATATACAGGGTGCTTCCAAGAAAGCTATACAGGGTGCTTCCAAGAAAGCTATACAAGGTGCTTCCAAGAAAGCTATACAGGGTGCTTCCAAGAAAGCTAAGAGGAATCGTTGAAGTGCTTTATGGAAGGAGCTTGAAGTTGAAACATGTTGACAAGCTGACAACTTGACATGTAGATATTTGTTTTATGTTAAGAAATGGAGTACTGTAGTAGTCTTCTACGCAAAACAATGAGGAATGCTAACTTGGGTTGGTTTATTAGTTATATTTAGCTTATTGATCTCCATTGCTTTGGAAATTGTAAGCAGGATAACTAGTTATATTTTCTGAAGAAAATTTCAATGTGAGAAATCTATGTTTATGTAAGGGTTATTTTCTATTTTTAAATATGTTAAAATTCTTACTTATACTCCTCTATATAGGTATAGTTTTGCGCCTGCGATTAAGGGTTGCATACTTGCATTGACAATTAGGGGGGCATCAAGATCAAGTTTGGACTTGGTATGTATAAGTGCAGAGCAACACTAGAAGTTGGCCGTTTGAACACGATCTAGAATCTCCAAAGCTTAAGCAAAAGAAATAAACTATAAGAAGATCGAGTGACAGATATTCCAAAGAAACAGGGAGATTTTACATGGAGCCCTTACAGTTTTGACAACCGTACGACCTTTTTTTGACCTATTTTTTTCTGCTCACCTCCTCTTGCACCAACATATCATGGTTCTTTAACCACGAATGAGACCTACTACTATCCCTCAATGACGGTAGATGACGTTGAGGAATTTACATGAGGAAATAGATGATAATTGATAATGATTATGGTTTATGATTTGGTAAACAATTATTTGTTATTTTTGATATACTACTCCTAAAATGTCACAACTCATAACATATATAATTGTCTAGAATACAAGGGGTGCCATTATCATATGAATTGAAAAAAAAAAAAAAAAAGAGTTGTTCACCAAATAGATAAGTCAAAGTTTAGTGTAGAATTTACCTAGAGTCTTTACAAGGATGACCTAAAATCAAATAAAAAAAGAAGAAAATATTTTATGGTGTCCGAATACCTCACATAAACTTGTGTAGATTTGGTCCATACTATGGACCAAGGATATAGAAATATCAAAAAAGGTCTAAACCATCCTTCTATGCCATTAATTTGGAGTCCCCCTACATAGCATGTAGAGTTATTCCACATGTTATATCATATCATCCCCAGGTACTATATGAGTTATCCCTATATGTCATAAAGGGAGTCACATTCATTATTTTTATAAGAGTCACTCAAAATATTATATCAAAGTCACCCATGTATATCATATAGAGTCACCCTTCAAATATTATATAAGCTACCCTTATACGGAGTATATCATAATAAATCACCCTAATTGCTATATCAGAGTTACTCTAATATAGCACATGGCCTTGTTTGGATACCAACTTTCTGAACCAACTTGTTGCATTTTCAGCTTGTTTGACTATTTGACAATCTGAAAATACAATAAAGCTTGTTTGGTAACTAGCTTGTTAGATGGCTTTTTGGACCCAAACAATCCAATTTGGAAAAGCTAAGTGAGGGTAGTTTTTTGCATTGGCTTGTTGATTTCCTCTTTTTTAAATGACCCTCTTACCTCAATGTTGGCAATAATTACACCCCAACCAATTTTACCCAAATTATATCCATGCATCTATTTGTCATTTCATACATTACCAGCTACTGATAACAAGCTAACTTTACCAAACATCTTTTATAACCAACTAATGCCACCAGCCAGTCAAACCAGCTAATACAACAAGCTATCAACAACCAGCTAATCGAACCAACTACTAGCCACCAGCTACCAGCTGATTGCCAAACAAGGCCATAGAGTAATCCCAAATATTATATAAGTTATATATCATAAAGATTCACTCGCAGTCCTTTCATTGGAGTCACCCCAAAGATAATATCATTAGAAGATTTTCCTAAAAAGTCCTTTACCAACAAGTTGATTAGGGTATAATATTAAATATGGACAAACTACATTATTCATATCTGATATAGATGTAACAATACTCACCTTGTAAGCAGCTGATCTATGCTTTAGTTTAACCTCACATAACATCACTAGTCACCAACCATCTAATGGCCATAGACTAGTACTCCCTCAATTCTCAAATGAAGGTTACATGACACTATTCATCTCCCCATTTTGGAGGGAGATAAATTTACCCAAATACCCTTAAAAAAAGATAATTGTGACACTTTATACATGAAGGGTATGCAAGTGGATATTTTTGTCAAATTTGGAGATTTTATTGTTCAAAAATATCAAGTGTAGCATTGAGTCAAAAATGGCTCAAAAAGTCCGGCATAACCAAAAAGAAAAGAAAAGCCCAAGTGCGGCCCGGCCCAGCAGCTACTTTTGTCCATTCCATAAACCATACATCTTTTGTTTCGCGCAAACCAAACCCTCTGGTATCAAGCGCTCCCGCTGCTGAACGAGTGAGGCGACGGCAAATACTCTGGTAAGTATTCCAGTTCTTGCAGTGTTTTTTTTTTTTTTTATTTTTTTTTTTTTTTTATTTTACTTTAAGGTTGTTTGGATGTTGAGCAAAGGAAATTGGTGGATTTTGCAACATAGTTTACTTGTTCTTTGATAAGCTATGTTCTTGCAGTGTCTCTCACTTTGTTTTACAAAGTTATTAACTTTCTGGGCAATTTTGGTTTCATATGTAACAGCTGCTAAATTATAGTATTGTTTTATAAGCTTTCTGGGAAATTTTGATTTCATGTGTATCAGCTTCAGTCTCAGTGTATCTGCTACATTATATTCTTTTATAAGCTTTCTGGGCAATTTTGATTTCATATTTATCAGCTTCAGTCTCACTATATCTGCAAAATTACAAGTATTGTTTTTATAAGCTTTCTGGGCAATTTTGATTTCATTTATAACAGCTTCGGTCTCGGTGTATCTGTTAATGGTATTTTGCAGCTAAGAAATCATGTCAGGTGAGAAGAGAAGTAATCCTTGGGAACGGGACCATTTACTAACCGAATATCTTAGTGAGTTTTTTCTTTCTGTTTTTTCCATCTTTCAAAGTAATCCAATATCACCTTATCTGTGTTTATTATCACCTAATTGATTGATTGTAATGGGGCATGCTGTAGCTCCTGACGAATTGTATTACTTCAAAGAGTTGGGTCTGAAGCGGCCAAAATTTCGTGAAAGAGATGATAATATGTACTTGAATATTCAGACAAAGCGAGCTGCTATCAAGGCCGCTCCTTCTGTTGTTGCCCTTGTATCTTATTCAGGTATTGAAATATTTATATTGTTACACTTTCAGTAATCCATCATAATTTTTTGTTTTTGGAGTAAATTATAACCTATTGCAATGAATCAGATTAGTGCTAAACAAATCTTTTGTCCAGGTGAGGAGGAGCTAGTTCAGGGTTCTGGAACTATCATCGAACGTAACATTAACAATAGGAGTATTGTTTTGACTTCAGCCAAACTCATTAGGCGTCGTACGGATGAAGCGGATCTGGAGAACACTTTAGCTGACAATCTCAAGGTAAACTGGTGGTAGCCCTGATGGGAACTTCTCATGGTCTTTAAGTTTGGATTAAGATTTCTTTCCCATTAGATTTGGATTAAGGACTGTATCATGTATGCATTTTGATTATCTAGTTTTACATTTCTATAACAAGTTCACATACTCTCAAAAGAAAAGGAAAAATATGATGAAAAAATGTCTACATGGTCAATGCAATCAACCAATGAAGTCGGGAAAGCCTGGATAATGGATGCCTATGTTTCCTAGATTGGAAAATAAGTTATACTTTAACTGCTTAATCCGTTGCTAACTTTTACCCAGTCAAACAACTAAAATCTCCAAATTGAGTTGATATATACTAATGAAACATTAGATCATTGGAAAGACTTCGTATTTTCTAGCTGCTATTTGTAGAGTTGGATGCTTGCATTTTGTATCCACAGATAAGTAGTCACAAGATTGTGGCTTTGGATGATTGTTTGGATGCTAAACATAGAAATTGAAAGCGCAGGATAAATGACACTTTTTAGCCTATCATTATATATTGCAAGAAAACTTTAACCTGTGTTTACTTCTTTGGGTCTTTGGCTTTTGATGATCTGACTGTAAATTATTAACTTTCTTGAATATTGGAGATAATGCCAACTTACAACATATCTGTATTTATATCAATATACTGATTACTTATTATCTTTTTCCCTGTTGCAGGTTGTTGTGCACCTATGTGATGGTAAATCGTATGTGGGAGAAGTATGTGCCCACGATTTCCATTACAATGTTGCAGCTATACAGTTTGAGTCAGATTATCCAGTTGCAACTGCAAAATTGGCACATGTTGATGATTCTATCAGTCTTGATCCACGTGAGGAGAAGTCATTTCAGCTTCGTCCACATTCCAATTCATCGAAGCTTGTTCCTGGGGATGCAGTGATTGTTATGGGCCGCTATTTTGCTAAGCCATTTGATCTCATGGCTGCTCCTGGGGAATTTAGGTTCAAAAAAATTTATGTTTTAATTTTCTATGTCTGAAAGTGCTCCCTGCATCCTTTTTCAGTTCAAGCACAAAACTCTACTTCATCCGTCTTGATATATTTGTCGTTTAAGGTTAATGCACACGTGTTAGGAATTCTCCTAATTCTAGAAATGGTTATAATAGTTTGACTACATTGTCCTTACATTAATAAGAGCTAGATGCATTGAAAAATCAAATTAGTAATAAACCTCAAGAGTAATCAAGAAAGTGAGCAATCAATGTTAAAAGCAACAGATATTATGAGACAAAAAAAGAAGTTGACATATATCTTGAGATGGAAAGAGTACATTTTCATGTTGCACTGTACTATCTTTGTGATGATGCCATGTTATATTTGTCTTTCTCTAAATATTGAGTACAGTCATAGTTGTAAGATTGAGTGTAAGTGTGCTGATTACCTGTGCTTGCTTCTCTTTGCTTTGCTTTCAGTCTTGATCGTTGTGAATATGACTGTAAAGAGCTTTTCAAGGCGAGTTGCATAATCACAAAAGTATCTCTCTCTCTCCACACCCCCCCCCCCCCC
>BSSO01008332.1:0-10224 GCA_030267885.1 Mesembryanthemum crystallinum | reverse complement strand
AATATCAAACTTTTATAATTTTTCGAGTTTATATAAGTACAATTATTGATGGTCAAAGTGTCGTCTCGAATACCGTGCAAAATCTCAACGTAAAGATTTTTAAAGAACGGAGGGAGTAGCTCAGTTGGGATCTACAAGAACCTTGGTTAGATTTATGCTTCTTTAAGGTAGCAACATAGTGGAAGCAAAAGCATTTGTGCTCTTTGATCTTGGAAAGTACTCCACATCATCTTTTTTAATACAAAAATTCTTAAGGTGCCCTTGAACTTTGATGTAATGCACGTGGTACCTATTATTTTTGAAGTGTGCATGTAGTACTCCTGAAGTTTCAACAAATGACCTGAGTACCCACTAACTGTAGCAGCAACCTAACACCGTTAAGTTTGATATTGTAAGGACATTTATACCCTTAGGTTTTAATCTTCCTCCCTCATCCATTTTCTATCTCCTCTCCTCTCCAATTTTCATTTTCTCTCTCCTCTCCCTACCCTCCTCCATCTTTTTCCCCTCCCACCAATGTTGAGCATTTGGTTAGCCCTCGATGCAATATATCCTTGGCAACATTGAAACTGAAACTGAAAGGGTTTCTTGTTTAGTTCTTGCAAGCTATGCTAGGGAGACCAGTGAGGCCCTGCAAAATTTTAAGAAACAATATAGCAACATGGTTAGTGGTACAATAATTCAGGTCGGGTACATTCCTCTGTGAGTATCCCACTTTAATATTTATCACCTCTGCTAGTCTTAGGAAAGTGAACTCTACGCCCAAAAAACAACCAACGCCCCAATTGGGCTAGCTTCAGACCCAGATGGTCTAGGCTGTCAGAATTAATCCGGGTGCAAAGATGGGTTCAAAGCGCCATTATTGTTGATGTTAGTATCTACCATTGTCAGGATTAATTCTTCAATGTGGTTTTATAGTTGAAGAATGTTGGGGAAGTTTTATTTAGGGGTGAGGAATGTGGATTAGTGGAACAGAAGTGGACATTGGTGTGGTTTTATTGGTTTTGGAATGTTGCAAAGTCAAATTATTGAAATTGGGCTTTCAATTCTTGTGAGAGAAGGTGAACAAGGACGGCGATGCTGGTGTTGCGATAATGGAGCAAGGGAGTCAGGGCCACGGGAGGGAAGGTTGAGAGAGAGGAGAGAGAAAATGAAAGGGGGGGGGGTAGGGTAAAAGAGAGGAGAGGGAAATGGATGAGGGAGGTGAATTAAAACCTATATACAAGGGTATAATTGTCCTTATAATATTAAATTTAATGGTGTTAGGTTGCCGTACAGTTAGTGGGTACTCAGGTTATTTGTTGAAATTTCAGGGGTACCACATGCATTACGACAAAGTTTAGGGGCACCAGAGGAAATTTTCGTTTTTAAAAAGAGCCATGGGTTTTTATTCTTTAATTGTTAAGAAAAGTCAGTTGCAGCTGCATTCGAGATTATCTCGATCAGGACAATTAACATCCACCCAACTCTAGCATATGAGACATAGCATGAATCGCGTGATTCCACTTCTACGAACATTAGTAAATGAATTGAACAAAATTAAAAGTAGCCACAAGAGACTTAATGTCATCCACAGTAATGCCCAGGTAAGAACGATGAAATGTGTTGTTCATCAACAATTTAATCGCTTGGAGGGAATCACTTTCACGTATAATATCTCAGGGTCCTTTGTTGTTCTCCATTATCAACCCAAAATCAACCATCTTTGCTTCGACAATTGCGGGCTCCCAGATCTCCAGAATTTTCTTACATGTAGCTCTAGCCAACCCACCATCTGAATTTATGCTAATAATACTCATTCCTGACTCGTTCGCTCCAAGAGCTGGCCATCCACATTAATGTTATAGTATTAGAAGATAAAATGATTAATTGGACCTCCATCCATAAGTTTAAGTTTTTGGTTAAGTTGGTTCTTTTACATGTTATCAGAGCTTGAGTGACAAAGAAGTCGTGAGTTTGAATCTTGGCAACTACCTAGCTCCTATAGTAGAGTTTGTTAGGGATTTGGCAGTGAAATTTACAGAGGTGACAATAACGTTCAAGAACAAACAGCAACAAACAACAAAGGACATCACAAGAGATATAACGTGGAAGTCTGGTAACTGGGCGAAAAACCACGGGATCGATGACCCAAAAAGAAACCATTATATGAGTAAACAAGGTTACAAGCGTTTTTAGCTCTCTAGCCTCCTACAAGCTGTAGCTACACTACCTACCTCACTCATATGTGTTTTCGCGTACTAGAGTTAACGTAGTACAAACATGGTGAATACCATCACCACCCCGGTGACTAACCCAAACCCCAAGGGCTTTCTACTCTCATACCCAGAGCACCCTACATAGCTTTTTAGCACAACATTAATTACAACCGAGAGCTCTATATTATAAAGTCTCCATTGAGCATACCACACCTTCCTAGTCTAACTCCCACTATAATCAAGAAACTATCTTAGCTAAAACTCTTTCCCAAGCAACCTTTCTAATTAAATAGGTTTTCACCCATCCTAAACAACCTTAGGAAATATTCTAATTATACTAGGAATCTTGAAAGATAATAACTAAAATAATTATACACAAAATAATATAGTAGATAATAATCTATCAAAGTCTTGAATTGACACCGCTATGAGTACTACACGAGCATACGCCATCCATATATTCAACGTGTAGTACTCCTTTAGCAAAGGCTTTGTGCACTTAGACTAATTGGCTACCCAGCACTTCCAACCTCGCTCTTAGCACTCAATTAACCCATCATCACATACAAACCCACATGCCCATAGATGTCCTCGACTCTTTTACCGCACCTTTGTCGTGTCACATCATCTTCTACTTATTCGATTTTTGCTCCATTCCTAACAATCTCCTGCTTGGAGATAAATCGAAACAAACTAAGAACTTACCATATCGATTTCATCTTCAATGAACATGAAGAACACTAAGGTCTATACCAACCTCGCCCTAATTCCGAAGCTACTCCAAAGACCACCCCAAGAAGTGACAAGTATCTCATCGCTCCCAACCGAAAGAAGCACTTCATCTTCTTCTTTGTCTTCTTCAGTTCCATACACTTTCCCATGTGTCACCTTCACCCTCCGTCACCCGCTTAAAAAAACTATTCAACCTTGACCCAATTCTCCGTTCCAAAGGCCACTTTGCACAGTTTTTCACGCGCAGTACCCAGAAACTCTCATCATCCCGTTTCAACGACTACATACCTATGTTCCATGCCTGGTCAAGACATCACCAACAATCCCATTGTTCCACGAGCAAAACAAACTAGGAATCATTCCTGAACATACCTCGTAGTCGACCAATACTAACTGCATGACAAATATCAAAAATCACAAATTTTTAACATGGGATTACCTTGATATTTTGCAACTATACTCCCACCTAAACCAAGACCCATGGGTTCGATGGCATAGCTTTTGAGGTCAAAATTACAAACCGCTTGTTTCGTAACTTTGTAGGCCAAAGCTACCAAACCATCTTTCGTGCCTTCCATCGTTATAACCTGAATTGAATCTTATCGATTCTCTTGGACCCATCACTAACACCTAAAACAACAAACCAACCATGCTAGGCTCAAGAGATCTACGTTGTCTTGACTCCATCAAGATCGTCATCTTACCTCCATGGCATAGTCACATCAGCATCCCACCAAAGATCGAAACTTTGGATCAACTTGTAACAAAACGAACGCACAAAATCCTAAAGAGCACTCCCGAAAATCCTTTGGGGTGTTAAATCATACCTCTCATAGGAGATCACCAAACAGATCCTGCATGTAACACCACCAGCCTCCTACACAGGCTGCTGGTACTACCAAGATCCGATTTTCAGGTTGAGAATTGACCCCACATACCACTACAAGTCTTTTCAACATGCTTTGTCCTCACTTGCATGGTCCTGAAAAACTTCCCAGGAGGTCACCCATCCCAATATTACTGTCAGCCAAGCACGCTAAATGCGGAGTTACAAATGGTATCAGAGCAACCTTGCGATCGCGTGATGAGCCTGTGGGCCAGGAGTGCCTGGTCAGCCGCCTAGCAGGGGTGGATTTTGGGGATAGATGAGTGCTTAGGCGCAACGATGACGTTGCGTTCTTTGAGTGGGAGTGAGTGTAATACCCCAAGGATTTCATGGTTGAGGATAGCTTAAATGGTTTAATGGTACTGATGCGGGAGCAAGAAGAGTAACAACCCGCCAGGAAACAGCTAGGCAGAATAGAGATGAGCAGACTGAGAAACAGACGCAGGAAACAGGCACAGTTCCAGGTTACGAGTTACTCAATATCAACGAGCAAGATATTGGTGGGAAATCTTGGTTAGCACATGATTATGGTGTTAACATACTGATTTGGAAGTTGGAATAAATTTTGGAAAGTGGACGAAACATGTTTGGGAGGAAACTTGGGCGCCAAGGCAACACTTTCCTAAATAGCGTTGTTTCCTAATTGCATTAGGAGTTTGTTTCTTTCCATATTTTTGAGGAGTCTTTTACAGCTNCTAGTTTATTTAGGAGTCTTTTAATTTCAGTTATAGTAGGGAATAAATATTAGGAAGTTTCCTAATCCTAGTAGGAGTCTTATTTTAGTCATTTGCCTATAAATATGGCTTGAATGTAATCAATTGAGGTGTGTGTTTTGATCATTGAATGAGAATTGAGAATTCAGCCAGTTGAATTTCTTTTACGTCTTTATACCTACTGGTTGGTGACGTTTCTGGAGATCTTTATCTCATTCTTGGTGGCTTAGCCTTTAAGGAACTGAGTGGTGATCCTGTTTATCCTGTTACCCATTGTGTTTCATGCGTTATTCTTTATTTCTTTCGTTTCTTTAAACACAAAAACCCCAAAAATAAGTTCTTTTATTTATTTAAATAGCCCGCTGCTGTTGAAGATTGAATCTTGGTTTGATAATTCACTCGAGTTCTTCAATAGCGTTTAAAATACGCATCACCAACCATGTATAATCACCAAAACCATAAGCAAATACCAAGGATGCTACCTATCCATAGTGAATAGGGTGAACAAGAAAGATTAGCAACCATGACGTGACTATATCAAACCTAAATGCAAGCACACGTTACTTTCCCCTTTTTGCATCATCAAAAAAGTTTACTTATGCAAAGCATGTATATGTCACAAGATCCACAAATCAAGTATGTCACACCCATCACCACCAAGGGTTTAAGTACTTGAAAAATTCAAAAACTTAGTAGCTCAAGCTTCTTTAAGAAATCTCCAATTGAGAGAATCATAGGCTTTCCTGATGTCAATTTTTGCCATGCATCTAGGGGAGATATATTCACCAATTCATGGGCTAAGAAAATATTATCACAAATATTCCTCCCACTAATAAAAGCATTATGCTCTCCACCAACTAACAAATGAATAATTTTCTTCAATCTATCAGTGATAATCTTGGTGATAACCTTGTATAAGATGTTACAATAGGAAATAGGTCTGTAGTCACTCACCTTATCAGGAGAATTCCCTTTTGGAATGAGAGATATTATAGTGGAGTTGGTTTGCTTCAACATTTTTCCATAAGCAAAAAAATCTGAGATTGCGGTGCATAAGTCACTCCCAATTACTCCCCAAGCTGCCTTGAAGAAACTAGCAGAAAGCCCATCAGGTCTCGGAGCTTTGTCATCTGGTATCGAATGAAAGGTAGCTCTAATCTCTTCAAAGGATACATGCTGAACAAGCAACCTCTTCTGATCTTCATCAAGCACAGGACCAGATTTGAGAGTGAAGCATCAAAAGGTTGGACCTCTTCATTACTGCCCAATATGTGTTTATAATATTCCACAAATGCATTGGAGATGGCTGCAGAGGTGGTATGAGTGGTGCGATGCATATTAGTGATCCTTTTGAAAGCAAAGCTTCCCTGTCTCTCTTTTACTTTTACATAAAAGTAGCTGCTCGATTCATCACCCAATTTGATATCATTACTCTTGGCCCTCTGCTGTAATGAGATGAGTTCAGCTTACCTAAGTCTCTTCAGGTCAGTAGTGAGTTCCCTCTCTTACTGTATCAGATCAGAATTCAAATGATCAGTAATGAGCTTCTGTTGAGTTGAGAAAAGTTGGCTCTAGTAGTTCTTGATCCCATCGTCCAAGTGGCTAAAAGCTTCAATATACAAGGCCTTCAATTCCCTCTTCAGTATTTTCAACTTCTGTACAATTTGATACATCATACAGCCATGAATGGGAGTATCTCACACTCTTCTAACAGTAGGCAGGAAGTCTTTGTGAAGAGTCCAGCATTTGAGGAACTTAAAATGTTTCCTCTAAGTATTAGGAGTCCCCTTAATATTCACAAGATAAGGAGAGTGGTCAGGTAATCCAAGAGCAAGAAAATCAACAATTGTATTACAATATCTGATACCCCACAAGGAATTACACATAGCTCTATCCAGCTTAGAATAGACTTTACTATGAGCATCTTGTTTATTAGACCAGGTAAAAGTACAACCAGTAAAGGGAATGTCAGCGACACCAAGTTGCACGACACATTGAGAAAATGCTTGTATATCAGGTATACAAAGAGGAGAGCTACTAATTCTTTCAGAAGAATATAAGGGACATTAAAATCACCAACAAGAAGCCAAGGTAGACTCATACCAGCACCCCAAGAATTAACATCATTCCAAAGAGCCAACTTGTCTTCAACAACATTGTGGGCATAGATAGCAGTAACAAAGAATTGTTGACCATTGGAGGCATCAGTGGTCATGAAATGAATAGCTTGACCAGAGCAGGCAACAACAGTAATATCAGCCTTTTGAAATTTCCAAAGGATCCATATCCTACCATTAGGATGAGAAGAGTAATTATCAATATAATTCCAAAAACCACCAAGCTTACTAACTATATTGCCCATGTTGTGTTGCTTGACATGGGTTTCCACCAGAATGCAGATGTCAACAAGATCCAGGAAAGATTTCACTTCCATGTGCTTATGGGGTTTATTAAACCCTCTAATGTTCCAAGAGGAGATAATCATGAGGAAGAGTTACTCCCCCCATCCCCATCATCCAACCTAGATTTCTCTTCTAGCCCCATTTCTTCAAGCCATCTTCTCTCCCCACCCTCATCCTTAATTGCTTGAGAACAGAGCAATTGGAATTTACTTTGCATCCCCTCAAACTATGTCATAGGCTTGTTTTTATGCCCTTCAGAGTAGAATACTGTTTTAGGGTTAAAGAAATGCTTACTAGGAACTGAAAGGAATTCTACATACTGGATGCGGTCTTCTTCCTGGGCGGTAGCTGTAGGGCCAGATTCTGTCACAAGGGTTTTTGTGTTATCCACAGTTCCTGCTATGCTAGAATCAAGTATGACATTATGAGGTTTCTTGTTATTTTCTCCAGTTGCTACGCTCACCATACCATTCTTTCTACATTTTTCATTCTTATGCCCCAGATGTTTGCAATGTTGACAGTAAAATGGCACCCATTCATAGTGTATATATGGCTTGGTTGAGTCTCACTCCATAAGGGGTGCAAATAGGCACTGATGTGATGAGGTCTTTGGAGACATCAACTTCATTCAAACACCTTGCATAAGATATTTAACTAAAGGGGTTACTCCACCCATTGCCAATTGGTTTTGGGTTGGAACCTCCTTGATGTTATAAACACTCTCTTTGACGGGCCCAGTTCTTAGGCTTGACATCTCTCCTCTGTAGATGTGCATCTATCAGCACATATAGGCCTTCTCACCTTGCTTGCTATCTTACTATGTCCTTTAGTAGACCAATATTCAATATCAAGGTTTGGGAATGCCACCCATACCGGTACCTTCTGCACCTCCTCCATCTCAACACCTAATGTTGGTGTCCATGGATTAAGAACAAGAGCTCTGCTTCCAATGGTCTAGGGGCCAGCTTTCAGAATGGTATCCATATCATCCATGGATGAAAATCTAAAGAAGATCCAACCCTTTGCATGAGGGAGGATATGAGGGGTTGTCACAACATTCGAATATTTCTCCACGAATTCCCTAACAGTGGCCAATTTTGGGTTTCCCCTTAGGACAAACCCACGAACGTATGTTTTCAATACTCAATTTCATCAACAATGCCCTCTTCCTCAAAGTACACAACATCATCTCGTAAAGAATTAGGAACAAATTCTAGCTTTAACCCCTCACCCCGTCTCCTATTACTAGTTAGAACAGATTTCCATTTAGGTTTTTTAGTGCTCTTAACAGGAATCTGAGTATCTTTATTCACTACATTTTTATTGCCATGATTCATATCACAACTTGCCGCATTGTTATCCACAGTTTGATTGTTATCCACCATAACCACATTGTTAACAGAATCAAGAATATTATGATCATCACCATCTCTTTAGTAAATTCGGGCAAGATTTTAGAATCAGAAGAGAAACCTAATTTAGCAAGTTCCGAGGATAGAAGTTCATTACCTGAATTTGTTTCTCCAATCACATTCTGATTTTGATTGCGCTGTGTAGAGTTTATTTATAATCTCCATAATCAGTATAGTCAAGAACTCCCTCAATTGCGGGTTTGCGGGCCTCATTTGGGTTGGAGTTTTCTCACTGGGTTGAATAGCAACCATCTTCAATGTACCCTCATTCAATTGCTGGAGAGATGGGGAACTCAAATCTGCTGGAGTCTTAGAAATCTTTCGAGGTCTGTCCCGTCTTCCCATGGTAGTCAATGGCGTCGCGCACTAAAAGTTTAACAAACTCTACCTACCTTTCTCAAGCTTTATTGATTTTCTACACAATAATTATATTTTATTTTGTTGTTGTTGTTGTTGTTGTTGTTGTTGTTGTTGTTATTATTATTATTATTATTATTATTTATCTTAAAGATGTTTGAGTTTAACGACAATTCCTTTTACCCTCTGTCATAGAAAAAGGCTATCTGTAGATAAAAGTCTAATCTAATAAAAATAAATAAATAAATAAAAGTAAAAGATAAATAATAAACATTATCATTGATTCAAAACTATTGGAAATCTGAAAAGAATATAATTGTAGTTGAATGCAAATTCTATCATCATACATGTCGATAAGGAAGAGATGAATTTGTCTCCACCTTAGCACTATTATGTTTCCTAATTTTCTGGTGCATTTTTCAAATTTAGTGTTTTTTTTCCTTAAAATTGGTTGATGAATAATATATATGTATACTGAAATTGACCCAACACATGTAAATTTGAAATATCAACTGCATATACGGGCTTACAAGCTAGTAACATGATATTCTACTACATATTAACTCTATAATGTAACAAACTGGAAGTATTTTATGTTTCTTATTCGTTACAAAAGAAACAAAGCACATTTTAATGAAGACAACTCTGTTATGGCAATTACACTATTCACTCCTCAATCAAGGCCACCACGTCTCCTCTTTTTGAGCTTTCTTATGGACATCTTGTTGTAACAGCCCCACAAAGAAAACAGCTCTCTATAATGTCTCTAGTAGGCCAAAACATATGACCTGTCAAGTTAGGTTAATTAGAGCATTGTTATACTAATTAATAACAGCCACCTTGGCCTGTTTTTTTAAATTCATATTAGCTTAACTGTATTTGAACTAAACTGATCAAAAACTGAATTGAACTGAACATAACGTAGCCTAACTTAATAAAAACTTATTTATCAGATTATTATTATTATTATTATTATTATTATTATTATTATTATTATTATTATTATTATTATTATTATTATTATTATTATTATAAAAAAATGGGTTTAACCACCTTTAATAATAGAGTATTTGAAAAGAACCACCTTTATTATAACTTTTTTAAAACAACCATCTTAAATGTTACACTTCATAGAATATAACCACGTGAACATTTTTTCTTCCCATTTTGCCCTTACCTAATTTGTTTTCCATTTGATTTAAATAAAAAAATAAAAAATCAAACACTCTTTCAACCTGCTAGGTTAAAATCAAACACTCTTTCAACCTAGTAGGTTGAGGCCGGTGATGGGGATGGGGGAAATGAAAATTTGTTTTGATTTTTTTATTATTTTTAAATCAAATTGTAAAAAAATTAGGTAAGGACAAAACAGGAAGAAAAAATATTTTTTTCTAACAGATTCGGGCAATAGGTGCCTATAATCAATGAAGTGTAATATTTGAGGTGGTTATTTTAAAAAAGATATAACAAAGGTGGTTCTTTTAAAATACCCTATTACTAAAGGTGGTTAAACCGGATTTTTTC
>BSSO01008331.1:0-10224 GCA_030267885.1 Mesembryanthemum crystallinum | reverse complement strand
CCATCCTTAATTCTTGTGTGAATAGTGCAATGTTAAGGAAAGTGAGGGACGGAGGGAGTATATCAAAGCTAAATGCACTAGTAAGTCCTCTCTTGTAATACACTTATTTTTACTTTATTAATTAATGCAATTATATTTTTACTTGGAAAAAAAAAAATTCAAACTCAGTAAACTCAAGAGGTATCTGCTCAATGCACAAAATATTATAACAGTGGACCTGATATATCAGGTGGAAAGCCAAATATTAGTACTGACAAATAACTAGTATCACTTTTTTTTTTTTATCCA
The DNA here is from genome assembly GCA_030267885.1 of Mesembryanthemum crystallinum. Classification (NCBI taxonomy): domain Eukaryota; kingdom Viridiplantae; phylum Streptophyta; class Magnoliopsida; order Caryophyllales; family Aizoaceae; genus Mesembryanthemum; species Mesembryanthemum crystallinum. The sequence continues at coordinate 9,936 of BSSO01008331.1, read as the reverse complement.
CTATCGCTCCAGTATTGTTTTTGCTTACACAGTGATATTTATTTTCTATCCATTACCCGCCTGATACCTGATAAGAGAATGATTGATCTTCAATGTTCTTGTACTAAAAAAAAAAAAGAGCGACGATACCTAACCATTTCTACCAAAAAGAAAATAAAATAAAAAAAAAGCAAAAATCCCAAAAAGATAACGGGAAAGATGAACCATTGGAGTGTTCATATAGAAGCTCACTTGCGCAGAGTCGCGGTAGATACTAGATAGAGCGAGTACAGAGAAATACAAAAGGGAAGGGAAAGGAAAGGAAAGGAGATGGGGAAGGCGAAGAAGCAATTGCTATCATCGGCACCTTGGAGAGATGAAGAGAAACCCACTGACAAATTCCAAGATGCCAAGCTCAAAGTCACTAACCAACCCGGAACCACTCCCACCATGCACGTTCCTCGCAAGAAATCTCTCTCCTCCTCCGTTGATGAAGACGATGATTCTCTTTCTGAAATCGACCCAGAACTCCGCTACAGCTTCCACCGCAACTATCAGGTTTCTCTCTCACTCTCTTTCTTGTGAATGGTAATGGTTGTTGTTTTCCTTTGGGTTTGTGATTTCATTTGGAGTTTGTTTGTGGGTTTTGGTTTTTGTGGATGAATATCTGTGTTTTGGGAAATGGGTTTGTGATTAAAGGCAGTTCCTTGGTGCTGTGGCTTTCAATTGGAGTATTTACCAGATTTTATGGTTTTGGAAGAACAGAAACCCACATCCATTTTGCTGTTGCTGAGCCAGATTAATGTGAAATTTGTATATAATTGTGTTTTGTTGATATAAAAGATAGTTAGTTGGGAACTGGGCTTGTAGATAAAGGAAGTTGGTGATATTTAATAATTCTAAAATGAGGAATTTACCAATCAACGAGGGGTTGGTGTGTGTGATTCTGCACTCTCATCCCTTGAGCAAGGTCAAGGGTTCGATTTTGTTTAAATGGATCACTTGAGCAACTAGGCTTTTAGATTCAACATGCATATTGAAAAAACCAGTTGGGTGCTTCAAAATTGATAGAAATGGAGCGGACAGCAGGTTATTTGGCCTGAAATATCTGGAGTGAAATATTGGAGTGGAGGTGAAATTTAGGATCTCAGATGACAACATCAATAGCAACATATAGAATGCATTGCAGATCCCGTGAAGGGAAGGGCGTGTGAAGTTGATGTTTTGTAGCTTGTACAAAGACCCTTTATTAGCAGCAAGCAGGGAAGCTGTATCCAAAATTCCTAAGAACAATACCAAATTAGAAATGAAGCTACAATCTCACTTTGTGAACCAATTTTGATCCAACTGATGCTTTTAACTGAATATCAAGTTTTATTCCTTAGGTTATCACTAATGAAGCCTCGAATATAGATATTCTCATGTTGGATTCAAGTCTAGAAACTTTTTCCTTTTATTGGCATATTGGACGAGTAGTGGTGCATAAATTTGTCGATATTCTCTTGGTGATGATCAAATTTGGAGAAGTTGCCTCTTCTTACACATTTGGCAATAATTAATTTTCTTTTGATACGTCATGTTTTTCTTTAATAATCCAGGACACCAAGAGATGAGGGCTTGCTGAGTTCTTGCCGAAAGTTTAAAGTTATTTCTTGTTGGACAGATTGAGGATATTTTCCTTTTGTAATGTCTATAAAGCAAGAAGATCATTTTTTGTTTTCTTTATTTCTTTATTTTGTTTTTTGGTTTGTTTCTTTGAATGTCACATATTCAAGCATGTTGAGTGCTATGACTTTCTTAATAATTCAATAATATTCCTTTCAGTGAGTTAAATATGTTTACTTTCTGATATTGTGATCCTTTCTACTTGGGATATGTGGGTGGAGTATGGAAAACAACTTACAGTCTTTCTTTCGTATTTTGTGTTCTGCTTCTATTTCTCATATGAAACCCATCTTACTTACCTCTCTGTCCGTTTCATAGCAATTCGTTTTTGTTTTGGATTTGTTGTAATTAATCAGTCCATGGATGTTTGTTCCCAAGTTGATAACTTTTGCTCTTGAATTGATGTTTATGTTATTCTTCCAATGAGGTCTTATCCTAGGTAGCCGCCAGGCTTAAGAAAGATATTTGAGTCCTGGATTCCCTCTTCAGCTGATGTATGTTATTGTGTTTTTACTAGCACATATGCTTCTTCTGAAACATATGAGAGTCTCACACTTCCCATCTTGAAGGTCATTGTCAACCTAAGGGTGTATTAGATTATGTAAACCATATTGTGTCCAGGCTGTCCAATATTGTGTTTGTCTTGCATTATGCATTCTGTCTTATCTGATATATTCCCTTTCGGGACAGAATCCTAATTATCAACGAGCCTTTATGAGTCTAGTACTTGGTGGATGTGTTTAATTGGCTTACAAAATCAAAAATTGTCAATTATCTATGAAATGCAAGAGCTCCAAAACTGGGTGAAATAGCCTCTTGTTGCAAGTTTGAATTTTGGGTTTGAGAGCTCGTCTATATTTGACTTTATATCTGTTCAGAGGTGTGCCATACCAACTACCAAGTCAAACTTGCTGCAACTTCATGCTCAAACAAGGTGTTATTTTGACCTCCTAAGCACTTGGTAGTGACTTGTCGTACATTGTCATGGTCTAGCTTTATTTTTATTGCATTTCTCTGAGTTCCCTTAGTTTACTGATGTAATTTGATTCTGGAATGTTCTAAAGGATTCCCATTATCTTAGGCTTGCAAGGACTTAGGTTAAATGAATGAGAATTCCTTGAGCCACTTAAGTGTGCTTTTAATGTGTTTAGGCCTCATTAATCTTTCTATTCTAGTTTTGGTGGTAACTTAGCGTGGTTCTCTGGCTATTATGGTAGTTGAGCCTTTATTCGAGTAGTCGTGAATTAGACCTAGTCTTAGTTGGTATTTAATCCTTTGTCCCCTAGTATTATCCTTCTTTAATTTTCTCTTTTATCGAGCTATTGCAAAAATCACCCTCTATCTATGCTTTAAATTGGTATCAGAGTTTTGGCTGTTCCGCAGCTTGTTTACAACAGCGTAGGAGACCCGGAGGGGGCCTTACTCTCGGATATATGTGTTTTATGCCATCGTGCTAGTGAGACGGGTCTTCATATGTCCTCTTTGGCATCATGGTAGAGTGCTTCATTTGTCGTCCCACCCTTAATACTTGTTGCCCGTTATGTTGGTTTTGGAGGGGGTAAGAATAATAGGTTGTTGTGGCAGTGTGCGTTCTACGCTATTCTCTGGTGCATTTGGTTGGAACAGAATTCTTGATTTTTTTTTGGGACCTCCTAGGAACGGGTGGTTTACTTGGTTCTCTTTGGGCCAAAGCTGTTGTGGCTTTTAAGGGGTTGTTGATCACTGATATCCAGCAGCGTTGGGGTGATATGTAATTAGAGATTCTTTTTGTATATATCTCTCTCTTGATGACTCCTTGTCCTATTAGGTTGTAGTTATCCTCATATTGGTTTAAATACAAATTTCTTTTGTAAAAAAAGCTTGTTTAGTCAATTTTCTTTCTTTTTCTAGCTGCTTCTACGTTTCATTCCATTGTCCTTTATGTCCATAAACACATTTTCTAGGTTAATAAGGAAAAAGAACCTGAAAACAGCAACTTAACACTTGTCCCGTAATAGCAGCAAGTTGAGCTAATTGTAATTCAATTATTGTCAACAGCTAATTTCCACTTGGAAGTTGAAACCCTTGCCCCTTTGACTCCTCCCTTTTTCCATGTTGTTATAAACCTGAAGACAAATTTTGTTACAAAGAAATTGGAACCAAGGCCTTAAACTACGTCAGTTATGTTCCAAGGTTTAGTCTAAGCTAAACTTGTGTTTCAGCATCTTTACTCCATTCCTGCTCTCTTACCCACAAAAGGTACCCTACCTGAAACTAAATCACATTCTCCAGTCATAAACATTACTCTTAGACACATGAACCAACTTGTTTCATGGAGGGAAACGTTCCTATCTGTCTGATTTTTGAGCAGCTTCACAAACAGCAACATATTGAACATTTGAAACATTTCATATGACCATATGGTAAATCTGGGTCTTAGCTGGGAATCATTTTATTTTCTTCCTACTTATTGTACATCCTCGATATCCTTGATTGTTTCCTGATGTCTAATATATTTAGGAAGCAAAGGTTTTTAAGTAGCTAGTTGCCCCTCAAAGAAAAATGATAAATTAAAATTTGAAAAAGTAGCTAGTTTCATTATGTTGTGTATTTATATAGAGTTGATTACTAATCAGTGAAAAAGTCTAGACAAGATCTTATGAAGTAGAAAAGCCAGATCTGTATTGCTGTCATAGGAATAGCTCAACTTCTCTTCTGCCACTCTGTTTCATGGAGTAAAATTTTTAATTGTTCATAGAACAGTGAATATATCTATGTAGGCTATATTTGTTATCTAACTATTAGATCAGATGCAAGCATTTAGTCAGAGACAGAATAGGGAATATTGCTCGGCAATTTGCTGTTTCTGGCATCATATTTGGTACAGGGGATTTGATTAGAACAGAAGTCTGAATTTTAATTGATTATTTGTTATAGATGGGGGTAATATGATTTTTTTTTGAACATCTGTAAACCACATGCTTCCTGTAGAAAACTCTTGAAAGACACATTTATCTGTTCATTGGGCGTGTGTGAGTGTTGGGCTGATCATCTTTATTGAATTCTTGTTATTTGTGTCTTCTGTAATGTCCTGCTTTTCAGCTTTGTATTATCTTTTCTAAATGTCTGTAAACCACATGCTTCCTGTAGAAAGCTCTTGAAAGACACACATTTATCTGTTCATTGGGCTTCATGCTATTTGTAATCTTCCAGAAGATATATTAGTCCGTTCATGTTACGTGTATATGTCATGGTGACATTGCTTTGATTTGTTTGAAGTATCAGTTTGTAAAGCTGAATCCTTTATGTTGGATCTGAGTGCAGTTTCTTCAGCGGGTATTCAGCATTGACACAATTGTCAAACCCCTCCCTCCGATGATGGCATATAATGTTTCTCGCAACTTGAGCTTCTTCACTCGTATTTTCACACAGTTTTTCGGTATGCCAGATTTCCTTTTGTTTGCTTTTGTTTTGCCTAAGTTAAGCTTGTATGGAGAAAGGTTAACTCCTCATAATCATTCCAAATTCTAAATTATGGTAGTATGATGATGGCTGTCTCATTGTGAAGTGACTTGGTTTTTTGTTTCTGTTAACACTGGCATTGAAATCATAGTTATTGTATTTGACATTGGCTTTTTACAGACCCTGAAGGCATTGCAAATGCACAGAAATCGCTTGGACTTGGACAAGAAGAGAAAGTTCGACGTGTTCGTTAGGAGGAGCACTTATTGTTTTGTGATGTTTTCTTTATCCTGTTATCATAATAGTGTGCATACTTGCTCGGGGAGAGGGGGAGCGGTGTGGGTTGCATTATGTAACATTCTTCCTTTTGATCAAATTCCCATTCTGATTTAATCTGAAGTTGTGTTCTCATGTGCCAATATATGAAGTTGCAGTCGCCTTGTGGTTGTATGATTTGCTAGGACAGGACTTGAATTTTTCTCAAAATAGGAAATGGATCGCAGACGACACAAAATTTATCACACTGGACTACAATTGAGTCAAACAAGAGCGACCAATATCCCCCTCTCTCCCTCTCTCCCTCCCCACCCACCAAAACAAAACGAAAAAAGAAAACGTTAAGTATGCCTTGAATTTGTGAATACCACAGTTTGGGTGTGAGTCCCGATTTTCCCAAATTAAGGGAGGATTTCTTGCCATTACACCACGCACACACGAAACAAAAAGAATATCTTCCTCTTCTTCCTTAAATGATCAAATGGGTATTTGTAATGACCACAAGTGGACAATTTGGTATATAAAAAATCTCCGGTGACATATAGGTATTTAAATAAACACTGGCAACCAATATGATATTTTAAAATGAAATACGTGTCATATTCCCCTAAAAATACGTCGGAATATAGAATATTGGTATTTGTTTCGTTTAAAACGTATTTATATACCATATAATTGTATTTTATGTCGTATTTTGTGGGTATTTTCCCATTCAAGGGCTATTTCCTATCATTAGTTGTGTATTTCCCCATTTAAGAGCTCTTTAAATAGCTCTAAAATGGGGAAATACCCCACAAAATACAAGCTAAAATACAATTATATGGCATATAAATACGTTTTAAACGAAACAAACACCTAGATCCTGTAGTTCGGCATACTTTTGGGGGAATATGACACGTATTTCATTTAAAAATAACATATTGGTTGCTAGTGTTCGTTTTAAATACCTATATGTCACCGGAGATTTTTTATATACCAAATTGTCCACTTGTGGTCACTAAAAATACCCATATGGTCATTTGGGGTCCTATTCTTATATTGACTCAAACTCAATAAAAAGAAAAAAATATGGTTTAAACTAACTTGAAATCTTAAAAACTCACAAAAAGTTGGTACAACAATGCACTTTGAAACATCAAATTGACCAACCCAAATCCGACTCGACCTTCTAAACTCTATATAAGAATGGACCTGGCCTGAAAATCAATCCTAACCCAACTGAGAAAAAACTGACTTTAAATTTCGTAACCCACAAAAAAATGGAACAAATATGCATTTCAAACACCAAAATATAAGATTGACCTACTCAAACTCCACACGAAAAACCTTTTTGACATGTCCACTCTCCTCCCCAACCTCTCTCCTATCTAACTATAGTTGTGCAGCCACCATGGGGTTGTCCTCAATGACAGCTAATGAATTGTGGCAGGAATCATCAACCCCACTCGTGCATGAAGCCACCTGAAACCGTGTCATCTTGCTAACCTTTGTTTCCCTGCTCTATATCTCCTCCCTTCTCCCATATTGAAAAACCATGCCCTTGCAATTTGAACCCAACCTCTCAACTCTATAGAAACAACAAACTTTCAAGACAATGACTCAAAAAACACCTTTCCGTATCTCTCAGCATTTTTCACCATTCTCATAGTGGTTCGCGACTGAGACCATGCAGCAAATCTGAATTCCCCCATCAAACCACATAGATATAAAAAATGAAAGTGTATGGGGAGATCATAAAGTGTAATGAATAAATCTTTGGTTGCATTTGTAAGAAATTGTTGAAAGAAATGCTGAATAATCATATCCTCACGTTGATCAAACCCACAAATGACAAATCTCGCCTTGTGCCCCTTGCTTTCAAACCCAAGGATACCATCCTAAATCTTGTACAACCATTTGCAAATGGTCACACGCTTTCCCTTAGAAAGCTTCACTAGATCCCAAGTTTTATTCTTGTGGAGGGTTTCAACCTTCTATTGCATTGATGTGGCCTACTTGTCAACATGAGTGCTAGAAAGTCTATCGGAGTGATTCCTTGGCTCTGGATCATTGACTCTTACCCATTGACTAAGGGATATGCAACCAAGTCAGGCCTTCGGACTTGTCTTCTTCCTCAATCCCAGACAAGAGCATGCTTAGGTCAAGGCTATGGCTGTCGACTTGTATGTGTACTATTAACACCTCGAACCCCAACAGGCTCAACATTGGGAGTAAAAGGGACGTTCTCCTAGTTGATTGCGCCTCTATCTCAAACTGCACCTTCTCCTTGGCACTCTCATCACCTACACCAAGAGAAGTTGACACATTATCTTGTCCAAAATATAAAATAACGATCCCATTAAATGTTACATCTTTACTACCTTATGATACTTGGGGTGAGGCCCCAAACACAATAACTTTTAACCCAAGACCCGTGATCTAAGAAACACATTTAACAACATAAGGATTCAATATTCCCTCGTTTACATGAACATAAACAAAGCACCCAAAGACTCTAAGATGAGAAAATCAACATACTTAGACCATGATTCTTAAGCAATGTTTTCATTCAATGACCTGTGTGGAGAGCGGTTGACTCAATAACAAGTTGTAGGTGGTACTTAAACCTAAAATTCACACCCTATCATTAGAAAACATACAACAAACTTTATCCAGTAGAGTTTTGTTCATCCTCTCTACAATACCGTCTTGCCGTGGTCTCCCAACTTGTGAATGCTGTCTTGGAATGTCTTCATTTCTACAATGCTCATTAAAAGCATCTTTACAAAACTCTAGACCATTGTCAGTCCTCAACTTCTTGATTTTCTTACCTGTTTGCTTTTCAATCAAAACTTTCCAATCTCTAATGATAGGAAACACCTCATCTTTATGCTTCAAGAAGAATACCTAGATCTTTATTGAGTAGTCATCAATAATAGTTAACATATACCTCTTACCTCCTCGAGAAGTGATGCGAGATGGTCCCCACACATGCGAAAGGATGTAATCCAAAGTACCTCATTTTGTAAATACCTGCCAAAGATCTACTTTTTTCTGCTCGCCAAGCACACAATGCTTACAGAAATCATGATCACACATACTTTGCCCAATAAGACCCTTCAACTGTAACTGAACCTTGGATGAGCCAATTGTAGCTGAACTTGTAACGTGGTAGCACCCTACAGCTCATAAAAACTACCATATCTTGTCGCTTTCATGAGCACAAGATCATCTCAGGCATCTTTAAAACTCTAATTTCAGTGGAGTAATTACACTCATGAGACTTAATGGTGCATAGAGAAATTAGGTTTCATTTCAAATTAGTGTATCTCACACATGTCAAAGTTCTCATAACGCTGTCACGAGTCTTAATCTGGATATAATCATACCCTTTCCAACAACTTTACATTTTGTGTCATTCTCCATCAACACATTACCACAATTGACTAGTTGATAGGTGGTGAACCGATCCCTATGTGAGGATACACATGACGGGTACAACCAAAGTGTAGGATCCATTGATCCTTAGACCTTTAAAGATGATCATCTAATTACATGCCACTCTCAAAATCACCATTGACAACAATAGCCTCATTGGTCATACTTGGTTGTTCATCATGTATCCTTGCCCTCTCGTTCAAGTTTATTCTTCAATTTATAACAATCAGAATGTATGTATTCTACAATGATGATAAGATTTCATTAACCAAAGTAACAAACCACAATTAATCCATTTCAATATTAAGTAGGGAGGGGCGTACCTTCTAGGAAGTGCTTCTCCAAGCCTACTAAGCTTTCAAAACTTAATCAAAATTAACTCAAAACAGAGGAAACTATTTACATCGTGTATAATTTCATAAACCAATCCCTCTGGCTGTCATCTTCAACTTGTATAGTGCTAGTATTCTGATTTTGATGATTTCCTTCAACTGACACAACACATGCTTTGGGTGTGGTACACTGTTATCTACTCTTGTAGAGTTCCTGAAACTCCAGATGAGATAAATTAGGGCATTCAGCCTAGTTGTTGTCATAGTTCTTTGCAGTTTTGAGCCTTTAAGTCTTTTATCACACCACCTCCACAATCTATAAGCATTAGTTGTGATAGCAGGAATCTCTAACCATTGTTTCCACATGTGCAGACATTGTAAGCTATAAGCACAAGAGAAGAAGAGGTGGGAATGTGTCTCAGTTGCATTAGCATAGAGAATGCGCTCAGCTAGAGGTGGCAATCGGGCGGGTCGGGTCGGTTTTGGGTCGGGTCATTTCGGTTTCGGGTCATTATCGGTTCGGGTTAACTCGTGTCTCAATATTATACGGTTCGGGTTGGGTCGAGTCGGGTTGAATCGGGTTCTTGCTAATGTCGGGTTTCGAGTCAACTCGGGTCGGGTTGTTTCGGGTTTGGGATTAACACGGGTCGGGTTAGTTCGGGTTACGATTGACATGGATTTTGGATTAAATTGAATTTTAGGTCATATTAATGTGAATTAAGCTTAAATTTTACGGTTTACAAAGCCAATATATACGAAATTTTGATTTATGTAGATTTTATTAGTAATAATCACATATTATTAGTCTTAGAACTCATAAATTCAA
>BSSO01008330.1:0-10225 GCA_030267885.1 Mesembryanthemum crystallinum | reverse complement strand
TTAATTTTTGGTTATTTAGAATTTTCTACAACATTTTAGGAATTTTTAGAATGTTTTTTTGATTGATGACACGTCAGCATGTTAACGGAATTTTTAACGCCGTTAGTGAATTGACCCAAAATGATATAGTTTTTAAAATTTCAAGTACCTAAAATGAGAATATTGAAAAGACAGGCACCCAAATTGCAATTAGACCTAACGTCAGGTACCCAAAATAAAAAATTTCCTTATTTTTAAGTAGAAGGTTTCTTAGAAATCTATTCAAAAAAATAAAAATAAAATAAAAAGGGTGATGGAGCATTTGCCTCCGACATTACAACTGTACAATCAAGCCCATAATTGAATTGATGGTCAGCAACCAACAAGGAGGGGGAAAGAGATGGATGGGACCCACCTGAAAACAACAATGATTGGTGCCAACAAAAATGGCTTCACCACTAATCACGCCTTTACAGAAAAGAACAAAAAGTGACACCCCATTTTACAGATACAGTTGCCTTCCTTTCATGTGATCATTTCATGGGGCTGAGTTTCCCTTTGTGTAAAAAGCCTTTAATGCAGGCACAATTTTGTGCTTTGACAGCTCCACATTACTAGTACTACAATTCACACTTGCATTTTCCAAATCTTGGAAGAATTCCTTTATCTTTCCATGTTGTCATGTTTTAGCATTTATAACAGTGAGGAGGGTTACTAAAACACCTGTTGTGTAAGTTAGGTTATACGGAAACGGATATAGAATCAAAATTTAGATAGTGTTCATTAGAAAGGGAAATAACCAAGATTAATCAAGATGTATTTATTTCGACTGAAATGGTTTGAAGTGAACTAAATTGAACTGGATTCAGATTGAGCGAGTTAAAATAAATACACGATTACATGTATGAACAAAGATCGAAACCATTGCTCTAAACTCAAACTTTTCAATGACATTTTAACATTGCACGACACATTTTTTTTTCCCAAGTGAGCATTAGCAGTCTTCGGCAATCTCGAAAATGGCTAGAAAGCAGCTTATAGTAGTTATTCAACTAAAATGCATCTTTAGCTCGTAAATGAATAAGTTTTACAGGGGCTTGGTCTACCGTAGGATCAACTTATGTAGCTTATTCAACTAAAATTGCATCTTTGAATAAGTCTTGCAGGGATTGGTGTACGTACGAATTAACTTCTATAAGGTGCTTCTTACAGGTGACTTCATGAGTGATTTTAGTAGGGTGATTTTTCACCTCTGATGGGTAAATGTCCACTTCGTTCATCATATAACCCAAGTTCATGAAAACTTTACACCTGTAAATAGGTTTAATATTGAACAAAGTAATGTACTCCCTCTGTCCCTTAAAAAATTTCAAAATTTCTGTTTTAGGTTGTCCCAAAAACTTGTCAAGTTTCTAAATTAGGCAAACAATACAATAAATGATGTTCCTTACTTTTTTTACCTTCCCTAAACTTGACAATCTTTAAGGGACGGATGGAGTAGTATCTGGTGCATATGATTTGACACACAAGCAGGAGTACAACCCAGGGCACAAACCCATAATATGTTTGAAAAAGGTCCACACGAAAGCTCATGATATTGCTCTTCCATTATTGATTTCTCGTCATCATAAATAGTGTTTTTGAGAATTTACAAAGCAAAAATATTCAGTCCGACTCGACTCGTTTATGAATGACTACAAATGAATGAAGAATTCCAAATCACCCTCCCTATATATAAATATTAATCTTCCTGTTTTTCAAAATCCCTTTCCTACCTCCCTGTATCTACACATCCTCCAACTATTTTGTAAAACCCATCTTACTCATCCACAAAAAGAAAAATTAATCAAAAAACTTACAAACGAACCAAAAAATAGAGAGACAAAGGAGTGAAGTATGAGGCAACATGTCTGTCACCACCGCTATACCTCGAGAGAAAGGCGAGTCTTTATCGGTTTCAGCTTCAAGCCCATGCTTTCTGGGGAGAGTAGTTCTGGAGAGATGCAAGATGGGCTGAGAGGGCTTCTAGGGCTTCCGCTGACCTGGGACGGCCTGTAGAATCCGTACCCCATTAGGAAGTACTCCAACGGGATCAACATCGCATGGGGTTGCTCCTCCGTCACCATTGATCCACAAGATTGGACCTGTAAGAAACCAATTGAATAGAATGGTAAATCAAGTAGCTCATAGTGGCTGAATGAACTTAGCCGAAGAGACCAAAAAAGAAATGTAATAAAAAAACTATATATCGAAAAGAGTAATGCTTTCTATACACTCTTTTAGTTATTTGTAAATAGCAATTGAATACAAGGAGTGGTTTTTCAGTGTTCTTAAATCCAACGCTAAAATCCCTCACATGAAAGCAAGTGTATAGTAGCTGTTATAATCTTACTGTAGTAGCTGTATTTAATTGCTTGTTCAAAGGGAAATGTTCCTCCATCTTATATACAATTTTACCATTATCGGTTGGTCTCCATCTAGTATACAATGTTGCGATAGAGTAAAGATTTAGTGGTTTGACAAAATCAAACTGCTACTTCCTTTTTGGATGTTCGGTAAAATAGTGTTTAAGAGTAGTGGCAAGTAGTGTTTCTGAAAGATTACCTATGTTAGCTTTTCGGCTAGTTGTTGCTGGTTTGTGGTAGTGTTAACCATTTTTCCACAGTTATGTGCTACCCTCAACCGCTAATTTTGTCAAACAAGCCTCAAAAGCCTTTTAACAATAAAAAAATTAAAAAAAAAAAATAAAAGATAACGACTACCTGTTACCAAAACAGCTAACTAAAAACACCAAAACAGTAATAGCTATCACTGCTAAGTTTGCCAAACAGGCCCACAGTAACACACCTAAATGGCTCTGCCACAACCAAGCAAACTTAGTATTGTTAAATTGCAGCACATACCTCAACTAATGCACTGCATCTTTTGTCAAGTTCTGAGATCATGTGAAGGGCCTCCGCATGGAAAGGAGATTCATCCCCAACAAATACAAGTGTCCGACACCTTAGTTTCTTTAGTCCTTCACTAATGTCAGGTCTTCTGCTTATTTGAGAATCAAGGAGGAGGATTAGGAAATATGCAAATTGAAGGCAAATAATCCATGGGGAACTAGTAGCCAAACAAGCAATCTGCAATAGAACTTACGGTTCTTACCCATTCATTGCTTCTAGAAACCGCAACACATTTGTGCTCTGCCTCTCATCTAGCAACTGAAGAGAAGAGAAGAGAAGAGAAGTCAGCAACTAAGAAACATCTTTTTTCCTTTTTAAAGAACATTAAATAAATAAAACACACACTAACCCTTCTGCATGCTTGAACTATATCGGACTCTGGGACTTCTGGGCTACCACGAACTTCCTGCAAGTAGCAGAGTTAAAGAAATTTAAAACAAATTATGACTAAGATAACAAGGGAGAAGTAGGAAGTACCACCAAAGGTCTACCTTACTGAAAAATCGCTTCAGCAAACACTCTTTAACCAAACCACATATCCCATAGTAATAAAGCAAATTCGACATAAACTGTAGGTTTGTAAAAAAACCGAGCATTAGAAGTCTTCGAGATAAACAAGTTAAATGACATGAATCCACCTAAAATGTCACCAAGAACAGAAAAGAGTAAGAACCTTGTTATACAACCATTCAGTCCATGAAGGTCCTTTGCAGAGAGGGGAGACAAGTATCAAACCAAGAACACGGTCTTTATACTTTAGCTGTAACACCAAAGACCTTTGTAAACTAACCAATCGAAATGAAGAAATTTACATACTTGTAGAATCTTTAGAAAAATGCGAACACCATACCGCAAATAGGGTAAGTATATAAGCTCCTGCTGTTACCCCCATGCACATAACTGTGCCAAGCCTAAGCATAGCAAAATGGCCGTTGTCAGAGTTCAAGTTATCAGAAGCTGTAGGAAGAGTTAGAGGAAATAATACCAGTTGAGATAGGGAGTTGTTGTTAGCTTACCCAAAAAAGTTGAGAACCTCGAGAATTTGATCAGCTAAATCTTCCATAGATGGCACAGGAACATCTTGACATAAGGCAGCAGCTCCCAACTGCAAGAACTCTTGACAAGAGTTCCACAAGGTATTACGTGAATAACAGAATATATATATATATAATATAAGAATATATAGCTGGTGCAACAGAAGAGATCAGAAAAACAAGAAAACAAGAGGCGACCAATGTGAAGATTTACAAACCTCATGTCCAGGAGGGCTGATGTGGTAAACGCAAAAGTTGTGAAGCAGCAACGAAGCGGCCTCGGGAAAAAAGAACAATCCTTGGAAACAAGACATATCTGCTCAATAGTTGGAGAAAGACATTTGTCAGTTATCAATGGTAGGTAGTGAACTAGTGATAATTACCAATTAAAGAAAGGAAAATATTTGGTAACATAGCTATCACGTAATTCAGTTCTGTAATGACATTGTTTAAGTAAAGAGTTGACTTGTTATGACATTGCAAGTAAAGAGTGGATCCCTTCTTGGTAACCCCAATGGTTTGTTACCTCTATCTCTATCAGGGACACATCTAGCATGGTCCAATAGTGGCAGTTGCAATCAGATTATTTTTAAAAATGCTTATTTACACATTGAAAAAATAAAATAAAACAATTCGATACCCAATTTGCACCCATATTTTAAATTTTGCATCCACGTTATTATATTTCTGGATCCGTTAATGATCTCTATCTCTCTATCACTATCACTCTCCAAAGAAAGAAAGGAGGAAAAGGAAATTTGACCAAGTATCAGTCAGTTCAGAAGTTAACAGTTTTCAGACTACAGCAAACAAACAATAAAGCTCGTCACTGGAGCAAACTAAGTTCAGACGATGAGAATGCAATTGAAAAGACACTTATTTAGAAATGAGCACCCACACTTTCACTTACGATTTAAGGCTACATCAGGATAAGTCACCAATGCTGGCTTGTCTCGGTCTCCATAAACAATGACAGACACAGGACCGTGGCCTGTATTTACATGGTATTCCTGCGATAAAAATTAAGGGAAAACATCAGCAAAAGTAAAAGAAATTGACTCAGAGAAAAGAAAAAAAAAAAAAAAAAAGAATAATGAGGAAAAGACGCCACATTTTGACAAATGGATCAGTTTCCAGAAAATAGCCAAACAAAAGGCATGGTCTACAGGCTGTTCAGCCAAAATGCAGAATCCTGGATTTAGTGAAACAAAATCATTGCTTCCTTTATTACTGGCATTAGATGAATAAACTAATCTTTATCCATTGTTCCTTTTTGTTTGATAGAATACAAAAGAAGGGAATCCAGATAAGGTTTCATCCAAAAGTAACTTAACCATGTGCAGCTGATTCTCTAAGCTCTTTTGAACAACCATATTAGATGCATATAATTTTTTTTTGTTTATATACTTCAAAGATTAATACAGCCCAGAAATTAGTCATATTTAGTTATAATATTTGACTTGAGAAAAAACAGAATCTTCTATTTCTTGTGAAGACATCTACACTCAAACTATTGATGCCTTACTTTCAGACTCAAGTCTTAAGTCTTGGCCCATTGGTAAGATTTACTGAGCGATTCTGCATCAAGTCCACAAGTGGGAAATAAAGGAAAAGATGAAAATGAAAGTGATGGCAAAGGTAATCAAAAGGTGACAAGAACTTTTACAGAAAAAAAAAAAAAAGAAAATAACTCACATGGAATTGCATCCAGGAAATTAACAGCGTATAGCAAGACACAAAGAATCATAGAAGGGATATGGAAAGTGCTTCCTGTTTGGTTATTGGTGGGAACACCATATCAAGAAATAATAGGATAGTAGAAAAAAGGTCAACTTAAACTCGAAATTACCGGGGAAACAAACCGAAATACTAAAGAAATGTACCAAAAATTACAAGGAAAACAAAGAAATCTAACTGTAGCTAAAGAAGACCTTTCACTTCAAAAGTCATTTCTTAAAATTGAAACTAAGCACAGTTACAAGCACAACAACAACAAAAAAAAAAAAAAAAAAAAAAGTCTGCATTTCTGGAAAATTGGTGTACACTACCCAACTAGCATAATACTATGCAAAAGATGACTTGAATCAGTCAAATTATGAAGAAAGTAGCTATTTTCCATATAAGAAACTACCCTAGTAAAATCCAAAGCAATGTACTCCTTGAAAAGTATACTTCAAATGCAAGTCAATCAAGAAAAATTAAACAAATGCCATCAAAATAAGAATTTTCCACCCCTATCTTCATTTCCTTGAGGCTTTAAAATTACGTAAAAGTTATGCAACAACCTAAAATTTGTCACTCTCCAACTGGCGCATTATTATGGTAATTAGAATAACCACTTTTGGTGAATTATCAAACATAGTTTCAAATTAAGTGTACATACAATGTGATCCTCCAGAAAAGGAAATCCAACCAAAAATGAAAATCATCAAATTCATCCATACCATCATCCACTGCCTCCCACGAAGCTCCGGCCTACCGCCTATGGCGCGAGCAACACGGGGCACTAAATTGCAACAAGTGTGAACCCAAGGACAGCTTGTTTAACAATTTGATTTTCACCATTCTAATCCAAAGCTAAGGAACCCACAAATTTTTTTTCAACCAAGAAACCAACAAAACAAAGAGGAACCAAGAGGATACTAGATCTGCAATGCCCACAAAAAACACAAACCCCAGAAATTCAAAATGAATACCCAGTTGCCAAAAAGCTTCAAGCCCACAAAACATACAAAACCCAGAAATTCAAGATAAATACCCAGTTGCCCAAAAGCTTCAAACCCACAAAAAAAANAAAAAAAAACCCAAACAATCAAAACCCAATATTATTCACTATCCTAAAGACAACAATTTGAATCTCAAAAATGCAATAATTCAACAATAACAGAAACCCAGAAACAAAAATCAAATCTAAACAACAAAAGCTAGCTGACATTGGCCAAAAAAATTACCTTTCCACCAAGATAAATCGTTTCCATATCAACAGAAACCGACGAATCACTGGAAAAATCTGCCATTATCGAGGGGCTCAATCCAACGGCTCTCTGTATCAATGAAAGCCGCTACCTTTTCCCCTCTCCTTCCCACACCCCCCTCCTTCCCCTTTCCTCCCCTTTCTCTCTCCTCTCTCTCTCTATCTCTCTCTCTCTCTCGTTTCTGTATTTTGTGGGCTTCAAAAAAATTCAAGCCTCAAACTTTAATCTCTTTTAATACAAATCTCTCTCTGTTTTTTCTTTAGACCTCCGAGGATCCCTGCGGATTAATCTCTCCCACCGACGCTTTTTGTAATATAATCTCTCTCTCTCTATCTCTATCTCTATCTCTATCTTTCTCTTTCTCTCTCTTCTTGGTTTGTTGCTTTGTTTGTCTATATACTGGGCTGTGAAAATGATGATGATGGGGGTATATTTTTTCAACTAGAGGATGTTATACGACGACGTTTAGGTAGTCGGCTAGATAGAGAGAGAGAGAGAGAAAGAGAGAGATAGAGGGTCTGCATCTTTGTTGACCGTTGAGCTGGCAACGTCAGGTCTGTGTTTAAAATTGGAAAATAACATGTCATGCTCCATCACTGTCCATGTAGGTAAAAGGGAATTGAACGTTGAGTTGAGTAACAGGCCACTTTTCCCAGCTTATTACTAATATCAAGTTTTTTTTAGCAACATAGAAAGATCTATGTCTTCACTGTTGAGTTCAGTTTTGCATCATACCTGGGTGTTTAGGAAGTAGTCTTTAGGGTGATTTTTGACATATTTGGCTTGTTTGACTAAGTTCGCCAACCAATTAGTATTAGGATCGAACTCCAAACATGTGTATAAATTTCCGTTAGGATTGAGATCGGATAAGGAATGAAGAGGATCGAAGTTCGTCTGGCAAAAGAACGCGAACGTCACGGAAGGTCACTCGGGCAACAAGCAGCTTAATTGCTACAACAAGGATGCCCAACGAGGCAGGTGGCAATTTCGCAAACAAGTATTATGGCGTTGTTTTTTTTTTTGCAGATATTTAATTTTCTATGTTTTACTTAGGTGTCCTAATTGTTTAATAATCCTAGTTTATTAAAGATTCTATGTGGATATTATTTGTTGTAACATAATTAGAATATTGTCCTAATTGTTGTGTCTTAGAATTCCTAGTTAAAGTTTGATCAGTTTCCTTATTTTAGTTGGGTTGGTTTATGGTAAGTTTTGGGTCTATAAAGACGTGTTAGACTCCAATAATTCTAAACAATGATCTTGAGCATTTAGAGTGTACGAAGTGATTAAGGTAAGAGACTAAAGAAAATTTAGTAGAGCAATTCGTGATTTTTTTTCCCTTTCGGGTTTTCATGTAAAAATTCTCGTGTGTGCTTTGCAATTCTGTTCATACTTTCTCCAATAATCCGAACAATTAAGTTTTTGGTGAGTGGTTAAATGGAATGGTTTTTGGCATTGCACAAGCTAAGTTCTGAAACTCATTATTATGAGCATCATTTAGGTTGGTTTGCGGCTAGTAACTTAGTAAGCCTTATTTTCATTTATTTTTTTTCACAAGGTACCAATAAATTTTACGAAACACTTTTTACAAACAAAAAATGTTAACCATTGTAAAAGTAGCCAATATAACCCGCTAACAAGTATCAACCAACAGCCAAAAAAGTAATTTCGCCAGCTATTTGCCAAACAGAGCCACTATTCTCTTGCATATTAATATTCCTTCATTTGTGTTTAATTTCAGTTCAGCATCATTTAGTTTATACATAGCTTAAATTATTAAGAAAAATATGCGAGAAACCATCTTATGTATGGGCCATTTCGCAGTAAATTACCCAATGATTTCTTTTTTCTTTTACCAAAGTAACTTTCATGACAATATTTTTGTGCAAAACTACCAAATTCAGTTAAACGATTATTTTATCCTTCTGTTTTTAATTTATGAATATAGATCCAAATTGTAATTGTTTAATTCAATGAGAATGATGAATTGTAAATCAACACCTTAATAAAATATCTGCTTATTAGGATGAACAACCAAAAGGAGAAAGTCCAATCCACTAGTATAGAACTTATAGTGAGGTTCCATTTTGAACCCAATTGAAAATAAGAGGAGTAGCCCATGATTGTATATACAAGAGTTCTTTAACTTAATGTTTCAAAATGAGACAAATGACCCACACATGCACTTAACCGCACATATAGATTAAGATTAGTTTACTTCACGTTTAGGTAAGAAACCTCTTTAGATAGGACCTAATCTAATACTACTTTAGATGTAGTACATCAATGCTCAGATTAAAAGAAAAAAGTGAAAAAAAAAAAGTTGTATTGATGGCATGACCGTAATTGACACAATTTCTAATGATACACTTCCTATTTCACTTCCAAACTTATTATAGGCAAGATAGTCAATTGCATAAGGAAGTATAAAAGAAAAATTTTGAATTTTGCAGTTGATCATTTCTAATCTGCTCTCTCTCTCTCTCTTCCCCCCCCCCCCCCTTTTCTCTCTCTTCTTCCTCCTCCTCCTCTGCCTCTATTCTCTCCCTCACAACGCGACGCCCTATTTCGCTTATTGCCCGAGAATAGTAGGTCAAGATTGAGACGATGGGTTGAGCCTAAGAAATAAATAGGCCAAAGTTGAGCATTTTCCGACTCGCATTTGAAACTACCCGACGAACCAATGGCATAAACTTTCATTGCAGAGGCCATATATGTTTTCTGGTCAACACGATTGACATGTTCGATGCGTATCAACTTTTGATGCACTCAAAACTAAGTCTTGCATGAACTTGGTCCATACAATGGGCTAATAATGTGAGTCATCTCCCTAAGGTGAAAAAAGTTACCTCAAACGTCAATCTACTAAAAGTGTAAGTTACCCCTCTAAAGAGTAAGAGTCACCCATTAGGAGTTTGATGATCCATACGATAGACAAAAGAATACAAGATCTATATGTGTTTCCTCATTGACCATTTTCATGCAACATAGATATCAACTAACTTATGAGTATATTGCTGAATTAACACCACTATAAGGACCTGAACTTTCCAACTTTGGTGATTCAAGGACCTAAACTATTTTTTTGGTGATTTAAGGACCTGTGATGTCATTTTCAGGGAAAAGGAGATAAATTGTCACCAGAAAGAGGTGAAAAAATTTGAAAACCCAAAAATGTCCCTGCCTTTAGCCTTTTGCTTCCAGCCTCATGGTATTCTTCCAACCCAAATTTTCCCTACGTATTTTTCCAGTACAACCACAAAAGAAATCATACACTAGAGAAATC
>BSSO01008329.1:0-10225 GCA_030267885.1 Mesembryanthemum crystallinum | reverse complement strand
CCAAATGGGGTTTAGAAAAAGCATAGCTTAACAAGCCAACACTGGAAAGAAATTGAGTAGCACAAGCAACAGCTCGAATCAATAATTTTTTCCCTTTTCTTTTTCCATGAGTGATCCCAATAATTGGTTGCATTAAGATTAGCACTCTAAATATGTTATCGATTGATAATTGATATGATTTTAATTTTTAAATTTCATATCATTACTTGAATCAGTACATAAATATGACATTTTGTACAAAGAAAATACAAAAAGTTTACCTATATAAACAAGTGTCAAACATAACTCATCGGCGTTTAAAACTTTACCAAATTAGAGTACCATGACACATGCACTAAAAATATGTAAAGACAATATAACACCTATGATAAGGTTGGCTCAAAATTGAACACAAGACTACGGGTTTCGTGTTAAGTACCACTATTATTAATCAATGTTTGTTCTTATCAGTCAAATCTTAATTAGGTGGGTAATTATACAGTGTGACACAACATTAGAATAGAAAATGGTACACTTACCGTGTCACTCACTCACTTCCCCCAAAACAAAGGAAGCATTTTGATGAAAGTGAGAGGTAACAATCAAAAGATATTTCAAAGGGACTGCACACGTGGCACTCCGTGATTGGGCTTTGCAATGGGTCTGTGGACCCTACCTTTTTTGCTAGCTTTGCAATGACATGGTGAAGCGGCCGATTTTTGGGTAAAACGCCAAACAGGGTTTAAGAAAGCTTAAAAGAAATGAAACGAGAACTGACGAAAAGTGGGGCCCACATAAGGAAAAAGTGGGGCCCATATAAGGAAAAAGTGGGACCCATTAAGAAAAAATGCGTCTAATTTACGCGCTCCATTGTCATCTCATCTATCCTTACTGACCAGATGCCACATCATCCGATTTTAACAAAAAAAAATAAAAATAAAAGAATATTCTCATATTGTCTCAATTTTTATTTAGTTCGTTATCCTATATTTATCCTTTTTTTTACTCAAATAATAATTAGTATGGGACGATTGTTGATTTTCTTATTCATATACTAATTTTTGTTAGAGTATTATCCTTTAATAATACTGTAAAAGTATATTGCATAATTTAATAACTGCATAAACGTTAATTTTTATGTCGATTAGATCATTTTCCGACAGTAATCATAAAAAATGTATATAAGCAATGGTTTGTGATGAAAAATAAATATAAGTGTCTAACTTTTTCGAAGTCAAACTTCAAATTTATCTTATCACAAGGAACAAAAAATAAGTTTTTGTATTTGTTGCTAAGTGATAAGATCTACTTTGTCTTTCATCCAATTAGACACAACATTATCAATGAAAATTGTAGATATGGATAAGACTAACCTTCCTACCTTCCTATACCATTTTTTAATGTTACAACTTTACAAGTTTCAACTTCCCATGTTTTTATAAATTATAAGAGTTATGTGACTCAAATCAATTCAACTATCATCGTTGAGATTGGTCATGACGTGTTGTAAGGTTATTAACCAACCAATGTTGACGTACAATAAAACCGCACATATGATTGCCCCTGTTCAAACTCTTTAACCCTCCAAGTGCCTATTTTTCAGTTATGTACATAATCACCTTTACATGAATAAGTTGACATAGGGACATCTGCAAAAAACAAAAGCAGAAACTAACATATAAAGGCAAATGCCAAAGATCGATGGCATTAAGCATGGGACGTTCTCAGACGAATCGAGAATGGACATTTAGTATACTAACTTTTCGAACAGATAAATATTTCTTTATCACATCAAAATGAAAGACTATTAACTCAAAGAAATACCATATTTAAAACATATATACATAGGTAGATGATTGAAAGACATAGAACTATGGCAAATTACTTGGAATTGCATTAGTTGATGGTAAAAGGGCAAAGGTTTGTGAAGGGAAGCTTTCATTTTCTCTGAAAAGAAAACTAGTTAGTTATTCTTTTTAGATGTGTTATGTAACTTGACTAATAAAAGTACTATAGATTATCTTTAATTATTGACACACAAAACACATGTTTAGTGTATTTTATACTAGCACTTTAAGCTATATGATCTAAGTTCATTTAATCTACATTCGCAAAATCACATAATTTTTCATGTTGCTAACAAAACTCTCTAATTATTTCAAATTAGGAAGATACTAGAAAAAAGACAAATGATGTAAATTACATCACTCAAAAACAAATTCACAACATCGGTATAAAAAAATCTTTTCAAAGTCATAACCTTTATCTTATTGGTGTTAATTAGTTCAATTTTTATTTTTACATAGCAAAGTATATCCATCTAAGGGATATGCCCATTTAAAGACAGAAATCAAAAATTATAGAAGCTAATCCCAATCATACCCCCTACTAGTAGTTAAAAAGTTGTTTTTTTTTTTACACCCCATATTAAGCAAATTATTACTCATCAATCAAAACCTTTAAAAACAGAAACTGCTATTTTTACCGCACACCGTCGGCTCTCTAATTTTCTCTCTCTCTCTTTCTCTCCCCCTATATATTATCCGGCCCTCCCTGTCCCTCGGTGTTATCTCTTGTATATCTCCCATCCACCCCCCAAACCCTCTCTCTCTCTCTCTTTCCATTTTCCTTTTTTTTTTTTTTTTCTCTTTCTCTCTCATCATCTTCCGTTGGAAGGGAAGCAAAGAAGAAGGGCGGCGATGGGGGCGACGCTTTTGCCAGATCTAGCGACGCAGATAATCATTCCGGCGTGTGCTGTCGTCGGAATCATCTTCTCTCTCCTCCAATGGTTCATCGTCTCTCAGGTTAAGCTCTCTGCTGCTGATTCAGGTAACCGCAACAACAACAAGAATGGCATCGCCGATAGTCTCATTGAGGAAGAAGAAGGCCTCAATGACCACTCCGTTGTTGCCAAGTGCGCCGAGATTCAACTCGCTATCTCCGAAGGTATAACGAAATTTGAGTTTGAATTTGTTTGTTAATGTTTTTTCAATTTTGGATTTGATGATTTTGCGCTTACTGTTGTTATCGGTTTTTGATTTTCAACGGATAATTTGTGTTTTGTGGCTGGTTGTTGTGAGATTTGTTGACTCATTTCTTTCACATGCGTTTTGTTAAAGTACTTTGTTAGGTGTAGAATTGATTTGAATTGACACTTGCATTTCTGGATTTTCGGTACTAAATTTATTTTCCGGAACTTTAATCTTGAATTGGCGTGTTTTAAGCTTTGAATTTATTTGGTTTATTTGGTGATTTTGCTATTTGAGACGTTACAGATCGATTTTTGGTGATTTTGTGGTGTATTGGTTTTTAATTTCATTTTCATATGATTTCATAATGGATAGACTTATGGTGATTTTGAGGCTGTTGCGTTTTCAGATTATATTAGTAAGTTGTATATTCAGATTTAGAACAGAGGACACAAAGTTTATGAACTTGAATTTTTCATTGATGTGTTCAAGGTTTGATTTGTTTGCTCTGCTGTATAGTGTAGCTCAAAGTTGTGCTCTTTTATTTGGTTTTTATTCAGAAAGATATTTTGTGTGTGCCTATGTTGCATTTTTCTTTACTGGATTAGATTTCTGCTTTTACATGATTGGATTTTGCTGGATAAATGTTTTGCGTTCGAGATTCAAATGTTTTTGACATAGCCTGGTCTATCTCTTTGTTACCATGGATTTGGTTCACATACATATGCTCTCACTGTTCTATTACTTAAAATTGATTTTACAGTATGTATGTTTTTTTTAATTTCTTTTTGGAGGAAAATTATTCAATATTCTTTTGTAAGCCTTTAAAACGTCAGATTTATAGAAGACTGGTAAATTTGTACTTTGCTTCGCTGGATTTGCTTGTATTGGCGTAACACTGATGATGGTGTTCTGTCAGATTTTAAATGTAGTAATATAAGTTCAGTTTGGGCCCAGTGTCCACGAATGTAGGGGATAACTGAGCTGTGAGATGGCTGCAAGTGATGTTGGGGATATGATTTTGTCAAATCCTAGGAGTTCACATTTTTAGATCTGATGTTTTAATTAGTATATCATTAATTTATTGTTTGGCACATGATGTTGCAGATTTGCAGTTCAAGGTTTTCTGCCATTTTTGTTTGATTAGTGAATAAATAATGATGTTTACTCCGTTTGGTATCTTGACAATGCAATGCTGTGAACTGGCACTTTACCTGTTTAGCACTATTATATTAACGAAGTATGCTGTTTGTGATCTTGCCTTGAGCGGCATCCCAGGGAAATAGGGGACAGTGGACTTGGTGCTTGACTAAGGATCAATTATTATTTTTATTTAATTTTAATAATCATTTTCCCGTAGAGGAATCTTTAAATGTTTATAGGGTTATATATATATTACACCTTCATCTTTTGACATGGACAATAGACACTGTTGTTACGGTGACGAGAATTTATGGATTAAGGGGAGCTAATGACCAAAACATGTGCATCCACCATCTCTCTCCTGGGTCCAATTTTCCTACATTCAGTTATATAAGCTAAACCCATGAAAATTTGAACGTTTTCAATTTGCGTGAACAAGGGAGGCATGGAATTCATGTAATCTGATTTCTTGTTGGACCTTAGGTTACAACTTTTTACATAATGAAGGAAGGATTACTTGGCATTGGGACAGTCTCAGTTTTGCTTGGACTTGAAATGTTCTACACCAAATGTGGATCTTTTTGTCCTCTGCTTTTGTAGTTTTTAGTTAGTGAACCATGGAGATAGTAGGTTTTGCTTATTCTTGACATGATTGAAAATTTACTGAAACACTTCACCTAATCATTTTATCTCTGAAATTAGCCAATTTACTTATATATCATCTGTATGTGTACTTCAAATCATATGACATTCCTGTTGGTCTCAAATTCTGAATTTGTTTTAGTTGCCTTCCTCGTTGCAAGATAGTGCAAACAGTAGCCTTTGCTTATTCTCTTCATGACTGAAAATTTTAAGTTGAAATACTTTACCAGATCATTTTCTTTGTGAAAAATACAAGCTACTGATATATGATCCTGCTTTGTCTTGTTGTTTATCATAACATAATTTGTGTGAATTGCTAATATCCAAGATCCTCTCATGGATTTGAAACGTTAGGCTCTTGTTTTAATATTTGGAGGCCAGGTTGAAAGTGAAGGTCCATTTATGAGTTGCTTTCTGGTGGGTAATTGAAAATTGAAAATGAAATGTGTTGTGTACTGTTGGAGTTTTGATAAATTTTGACACAAAATATTTGTAGACTCATAACTCCGTATACACTGTAGTGTTTTATCCCTGCTAAATTTTTTTACCATAATATTCATATTGTTAACTGGCTTGACAATTTTCACAGGATCAACTTCCTTCCTTTACACGGAGTATCAGTATGTTGCAATCTTCATGGTTCCATTTGCTGTGTTGATCTTCCTTTTCCTCGGATCAGTGGAGGGCTTCAGCACAAGTAGCCAGGCTTGCACTTATGATGCAACCAAGAGATGCAAGCCAGCTCTTGCCACTGCTATCTTCAGCACTGTGGCCTTCGTGCTTGGCGCAGTCACCTCTATTGTATCTGGTTTCCTTGGGATGAAGATCGCCACTTATGCAAATGCCCGTACAACCCTAGAGGCTAGGAAGGGTGTTGGTAAAGCTTTCATTGTAGCATTCAGGTCTGGAGCTGTCATGGGCTTCCTCCTTGCTGCAAATGGTCTGTTGGTGCTTTTCATCACCATCAACCTCTTCAAGCTGTACTATGGTGAAGATTGGGGTGGTCTCTTCGAGTCAATCACTGGGTATGGTCTCGGAGGATCTTCCATGGCCCTCTTTGGCAGAGTTGGTGGAGGTATTTACACCAAAGCTGCTGATGTTGGTGCTGATCTTGTTGGTAAAGTTGAAAGGAACATCCCTGAGGATGACCCCAGAAACCCAGCTGTAAGATCTCTTATTAGTTGGATACTTGATATTTTTACTTGGATAACAAATGAATGATTTCCGTCGAAATCTTATGTTGCTTACATCTTTGTGTTTAGGTTATTGCTGACAATGTCGGTGACAATGTTGGGGATATTGCTGGTATGGGATCTGATCTTTTCGGCTCCTATGCTGAGTCGTCCTGTGCTGCCCTGGTTGTTGCATCCATTTCCTCATTCGGAATCAACCATGAATTTACTGCAATGTTGTACCCACTGTTGGTCAGCGCTGTGGGCATTCTTGTTTGCTTGCTAACAACCTTATTTGCAACTGACTTCTTTGAGATCAAGGCTGTTAAGGAGATTGAGCCTGCACTCAAGAAGCAACTTATTATCTCCACTGTTTTGATGACTATTGGAGTTGCACTTGTTTCATGGATTGCTCTTCCATCTTCATTCACCATCTTTGACTTTGGAGCTCAGAAGGCGGTGAAGAACTGGTAATCCATTTGTCCTTTGTTCCCTTCTCCTTCAATCATGTGTGTTGATCTTCACTTCCTTGTATACCTGAGTTGGTAATAAGTTAGGATCTGGGTAGACTTTTCTTAGTCAATTTTTGGTATTTTGTGTTCCTGGAGTTTGTACTAATAGTGCAATTCTCTTTCAATGTGTAGGCAATTGTTCTTGTGTGTTGCTGTTGGCTTGTGGGCCGGACTCATCATTGGATTTGTGACTGAATACTACACCAGTAATGCATACAGGTATAATTTCTCGACTCAACTACATTTTTAGTTCCCCACTTCTGTACAGTTCTCTTGAAATCTGATTGTTTGGTTTTTATCTTTTAGCCCTGTGCAAGATGTTGCTGACTCTTGCCGAACTGGTGCTGCCACAAATGTTATTTTCGGCTTGGCCTTGGGATACAAATCAGTCATTATCCCCATCTTTGCTATTGCTGTCAGCATTTTCGTCAGTTTTAGCTTTGCAGCTATGTATGGTATTGCCATGGCTGCTCTTGGTATGCTTAGCACCATCGCTACTGGATTGGCTATCGATGCATATGGCCCCATTAGTGACAATGCTGGTGGCATTGCTGAGATGGCTGGCATGAGCCACAGAATCCGTGAAAGAACTGATGCTCTTGATGCTGCTGGAAACACAACTGCTGCTATTGGCAAGGTTGGGCAAATTCTTTCCCAACTTTTACTATTAACTCTATTGGATGAGACCATTAAGGATTTCTTATTTAGTGATTGAAATAATCTGTGCTAAAATAAAACAAAATTCTCTGTTTTCAGGGTTTCGCCATTGGTTCTGCAGCTCTTGTCTCTCTTGCCCTTTTCGGTGCCTTTGTGAGCCGTGCATCTATCTCAACTGTCGATGTCTTGACCCCTAAAGTCTTCATCGGTCTCCTTGTGGGAGCTATGCTTCCATACTGGTTCTCTGCCATGACAATGAAGAGTGTAGGAAGTGCAGCTCTTAAGATGGTTGAAGAGGTCCGAAGGCAATTCAACACCATCCCTGGTCTGATGGAAGGGACTGCCAAGCCCGACTATGCTACCTGTGTCAAGATCTCCACCGATGCTTCCATTAAGGAGATGATCCCCCCTGGTGCTCTTGTCATGTTGACACCACTCATTGTTGGAACCTTCTTTGGTGTGGAAACTCTCTCTGGTGTTCTTGCTGGATCTCTCGTCTCTGGTGTACAGGTAAGATATGGGTATAAATTGCTCTGTTTGTATATGTGTTGTTGAGGGTGGGGTGAGAGGGAAGGGAACAATTAAAATTGGGGATGCGGGAGTGTGCAGAAGAATCAAGTTTGTCTTGTTCCTGCTATCCAGATGGGATAAACATTAGATGACCTTCCCTACACCTGTCAATACTTGTCCGGACTTGAAAACCGTCTGAACCTGACATGTTCCGAACCCGAAAGTGATTCAACCTGAAAGCTGACCCAACCAAACCTAAAATTACTAAACCCAACTCGGTCGACTGATGTTTTCCAGGTCTAAGCCTTCCCGGTTACAGTTTGTGTTGCTGTGTTTTGGTCGCTGCATCTGAATGATACTTTGAATGACCACACATTTAATGAACATTATGTCATGGAGTATAAGATACTGTTTGTCATTCTGAGTATTTTTCTCTGACTATGAAAATTGATTCTCTTGAATTTGCAGATTGCTATTTCTGCATCCAACACTGGTGGTGCTTGGGACAATGCAAAGAAATACATCGAGGTAAGCGCTCAATTGCTTTCCTTGTGCTCTTTTTTGTTAGCATCTGTTAATGACACGGACACGGACACGGACACGACACAACACGTGTAAGGACCAAATTTAAAAGGACAATAAGCCTCATATCTGTCATGTCTGGGTGTCCGATGACGTGACACATCCGAAGCATCCGTGCTTCATAGCTTATGTCTTTGACACATTTATGCTCAAAAACTCTTCTCGGACTTGTGCAGGCTGGTGTCTCGGAGCACGCAAGGTCGCTCGGACCCAAGGGATCCGACGCACACAAGGCAGCTGTGATCGGTGACACCGTTGGTGACCCTCTTAAGGACACCTCCGGACCATCCCTCAACATCCTGATCAAGCTTATGGCCGTTGAGTCACTTGTGTTCGCCCCGTTCTTTGCCACCCACGGTGGCTTGCTCTTCAAGCTCTTCTAAAGACGAGCATAGGGACGAGGGAGGGGAAAAAAAGCAGCGGTGATATGATGAGATCATTTCCCTCCATTTTGTCGCCTGCCTTCAGATCAGGTAGTTTTAATTAGTCTCCATTTTTGAAGGTCGTTAACTGACAAGGCTGTGTGGAGCTTGATCAGGGAAAACCTCTCTGCCCTTTTGTATTGAGGGGGTGGAAGGGCGATGATGATGATGATGATGATGATGATAACAACTTTGGGTCAGTCTTGTGAAGAAAAGAGTCATTATTGTCAACATTTATTCTTTTTTTCTTTTTCTTTTTCTTTTTCTTTTTCTTTTTTCCCCCTCCTTATTAAAAGAACGGTATCTGTAGTACTCATTTTACAAAAAAAAACCTTTTTAGGTTTACATTTCAGTGACCGTTTTCTCTTCAGAAATTGTATGCTTACTTGCTTTTTAGTTTTTCGCAAATGAGTAATAGTTAAGCATGTTAAGCGTGTGGTATGAGTTAAATTAACCCCCTTCCATCCAGTGCTTCTAGTTTATTGCTCAATCATCAATAACTACTTGAAAGTGCGTTTGCATACAAAATCTTCCTATGATATATTGCAAGAATATCACTGGTGGCAACAGAGCAATATCATACTACAGTATATAGTTAAACGATAAGGAAGACATGATTAACGAAATTATGTATGGACCAAGGAAGTGGGTAGTATTAAGTAACTAACCTGTTGATCCTCTAGTCCCTCAATTTCGCATCTATCCCCGACATGATAGGGATGCAGCACATACTATACTACAAAGATGTGCCCTTGAAAGAGCGTCTTACAAGGATCTCCAGATATGTTTGTTAATGCAATTAAAAGTGATGGCTATGCAACATGCAACGAGGAGAAGTGTTTTTAAGGTAGCCGATCCATTAACAAAAGTTGCACCAATGATAATGGCGTTGATAACTGGAGTATGTTCAAGCAATCAACGGCCTCCTCGGAACTACTTTTAGCCAACCAATTTTGCTCAAAGAGTACCAACCACTAAGCTAAGCAGCACATTTTATCTACTAATGAATTAAAATCTTTACTTCGCCGTCGCGAGCCCAAGACAGCCCACAACTGGATTAAGCCTAATAAGCGTCTCACCCAACTTTCGGTCAAATGCGTCTAGTAATATCAGAATTGTGTAACAACTATACTAATCCTGAAGTATATTTTAGCAATAAATATGCCAAGATTATATTGACATGATAACATTATATTATCGAGTCAATGCTTGTATATACCTTAACTTACGACAGTACACTTCTTTAGATAGAACAAAATATATAGTTGCCTAGTTTATAGATCAAGATTTAGCTTAATTTTCTCCTTATGTTATGTAATTGTATAATTGCTTCTTTGTATATATTCTTATTCTTATTATGATCAATGAAATTGACACAACTTTCAAACGACGGTGAAAGAGAGTATAGAATTATTACGTACCATCTGTTTTTCAAGTTCTTCAAAAGAGATGGCTACTGATGAATTTAACTTTGTAGTAAAATAGCCCCAGTCATGCTCTTCTGTAAGAGACATTCTTGAATCTCCACCTTGGCTTTCACCATTAATAACCCGCTTCAACAGCTCAAGCTCCTCGACACTGAAGAAAATGCATATCAGATCAGAATAAGTGCTATATTATTATGTGTGTAATGTATT
>BSSO01008328.1:0-10226 GCA_030267885.1 Mesembryanthemum crystallinum | reverse complement strand
CGACTGACATTAGCAAGGGACACATGACAGTTTTTGAGAAAAAAAATTCCCGCCAATGCAAAACTCATTTATGACATCACCAGTGTTTTTTTTTCTTTTTTTTATATACCAGAAAAGTTAGCTTCATTATAATTACCAATAAATAATTTAGTAAAAACCGTGCATCGCACGGGTACTAATCTAGTTTATTAGACATATAATATTTCACACTATTTGTTTATTCTTTTTTTTGGTACTTCAAATTTCCTACGCATGAGCAAAATGTGAAGGAAAAAAAAAAAGTAAAAATAACAATTCTTCAAATTTATAATACATGAACATGTATTTGTCCTTCCCAATTGAAAAGCAAATTGGAGATAATGAAACTAACATAGCCATTGTTGTGGTGGCATATTTTCTTATTATTGAGATATCTGTAGTACTGAATACCGCAACTTAAAAACATGCACCTTTCCCAACAAAAATCATGTATATAGAAAAAGAGAACATGTGCATCAACATTGTAAACACAACTTGATAACTTTTGTGACGAAATAAATAGTTACCAATCAAAGATTCAAAGTGCCTAGTCAATATGCGTGTATCCATCATTCTCCATCACTTTATGGGTAATTCTCCATTGAAATTTAGGCAATTTGAAAACCGAGAAGCAAATTGAGATGAGATATACTCAAGAACAAAAGACTCAAAAAAGACGATTTAAACTTAATTACCAACCCAAATTCATCCTTTATTGAAGACAATCTGACCACTTGCTCATTTTCTTTTCAGATACTATACTTGTTGAAGCCTTGCATATATAAAATGGGTAAAGGACCTCACAATTACTGCAGGTTTAACTGGAACTCACACCCCTTCAAAAAAAAAATGAAAAATATATTAGCCCATTAATCATGAACAAATGTGATTGAAAAACATATATGTATGTTAGATCAAATTAAAAATCTTAAAAGCCATTTGTTTTTTTTTTCACATAATCAACATTCTTATACTCATTGATTAGTGCACACTTCATCAATTAGTTTTCTAATCATATTACCTTGTAAAGCTGCCCATATCCATAATAATCAAACCTGCAAAAACTCAAGAACTAATCAACTTCATTGATACTATATCTAACAAAGACCTAGATCCAAATATTTAAATAAAACAAATATTATGATTAAATGAAGAAGGAACTAACTCCATAAGAATAAGATTGACACCTATGTAAGCACTAAGCTCATAAAACATGTCAAACAATTATACTCAGATATGTAACATTACCATGGGAATTTAAATGAAACAATATTACCATCGGATTTAATAGCACTATCTAGCAATGTTAGTAGAGATGATGTACTGTGTAACTTACCCAGTGACGGATGATTTGGAGGTCAAACCTATGTCATATGTTATCTCTGGCATCACACTAACTTGTCAACAATTTCAACTCTTCAAACTTCTATACCCCAAGTAGGAATGAATTAATTGTTGATGCTTAATTTGCTTTTGCATAGAGTTGAACTGTCAAAAGCAGTTGTTGCAAATATCCTGGGCGTGCACAATGAGAGATTTTGGAACAGTAAAGAATGAAGGGAAAACAATTTTTTGAGTACGTGGGTGAAATATTTGGTTCCTTATTTTTAGGGTGGTTAATTTGTTCTTTTTTTCTAGTAACTTCCGTGTATTTGAAATCTCCACACTTTTTTTCCTTTCCTTTTTTTTTGTTTTTCCCTCCCGTGGGTGAAAGATTTAGTTACATGTTTTGAGGGTGGTTCCTGATTATTAGGAGAAGAGAAAAACATGCATCTATACTCTAGACGGTTGGTGCTTTTTTTTTTTTTTCCAAATATTCCAACATTCCTATTTCGTAGGATTGTTTGTTGTTTTCATTTTGAAGATTTTGTTCGCCAGTTACACTTGAATAGATATAGTTTTCATTATTTATTTTTTTGTTTTTTGTTTTTCTTTTCCTCTCCCCGTCTTTGTTGATCTATTTTTTTGAATTTTAAATTTGTGATTTAATGGGATTGATTGTGAGGATGGCAAATCCCCAATATACACACCCGTTTAATTTCGTTTAGGAGGGTAGGGTTGAGAACTAATTTGCAAAAAAAAAAAAAAAAGATCAAAGAAATGAATAATTTTTAAGCAAGATCAATATTACTCATCAAATTAATTTTTGATAGGTTTTTCTTTTTTGATCGAAATTTTTTGATAGGTTTCAAAATAAAATCAAAGAAAGGAATAATTTTTCACCAAGAAAAATATTATTATATTTATCATTAGCAGTTTTCTTTTTTGGGCCTTAAAGTTTTCCACGTTCATTTACATTTCATATTTTGTTGAACAACTTTTTCAAATAATCTGTTCCCTTGTTTTTAGGATATGTATCTTTCAGTTGCATTTTGTTTTGATGGTGGTTATTCTCCCCTCATTTTTCTTTAACTTTTATTTAACCTCAGTAATTTTCATTTGACCTAAGTAACTTCCGCCTTTGGCCTTAGTTACTTTGGTTGGTTGAATGCCAACGCAGTAAACTCTGAATACTCACTCCACATTTAATTCGGGTAGGAGGGAAGGTTTTTTAGGCCTTTAACAAATCCCTTCTTTCGTTTTTAAATTATATATATAGATTATTATTATTATTATTATTATTATTATTATTATTATTATTAATGTTATTATTATTATTATTATTGTTGTTGTTGTTGTGTTGTTATTTTTTGTGTGTGTTTTGGCAGGGGAAACTTCCTTCCTCAGGCGTAGCTAAAGGGCGCCTTCTAACGCACGGTCTTGGTGATGATCTTTGGAGGCTTGAACTGTGACCTGATGTACAAGTTTTAACTTGTTTATCAATGAGCCAAATACCACTTGAGTTATGTCGTTTATTATTAAATATATTTGCAGAAGTGTGTTCGGCCCTATTGACATGTCTTTCAATCTTGACTGTAATATTATAGCATTTTCAACTTTTCATACCATGTATGTAAGGAAAATAAATTCAAATTAGTTTCTTTGAAAAACATATTAATAAAAAGAGTCAAAATTACATGAAGACATAAGCAAGTACTAAAAAAAAGTTTCTTAAACCCACCATTTGGAAAGGTGATATACAAACATGTGTAAATGTGGTTGAATCTTTCATTAATTAGATTAAAGTTTCATCAATGCACATGTTCTTCTTGTTGCTGCTCATACATTCCAAGTTTATTGAAATCAATTTTTACCAAACATCTACTCAAAATAAGAACAAACTCAATACTCAATCAATTAATCAAATGTATTTTGGGCAACTAGAAAACAAATTGGTAGTAATTGTTTTTGTTCATCTTTTTGTCAATGGCAAACAATTTAACTGAAAGGTGACATCTAAAATATTGAAATTTTGTGCAAAAACGGCGGGTTAGGTTCATTGAGTGCTCAGTTATACTTATACATAACAATGAATTATTTGCAGAATAAACAATGAGAAACAAAAAATGAACTTTGCCTTGCTCGGCAAAAGTACAACAAAAATTCATTGGGCTACAGGTCAACATTAAAATTGGTTTACTTTAAATTTATTAGTCACACCAACTACATATATAATCTTAAGTAACTATACCAGTATAATAAAGCTTGTCAATAACTCATACAAAATGACAACATGATATGAATTAGACACGAATATGAATTTGATACTTTTGATACGTTTAACTAAACAGATTGAAAAGTTTATCTTGTTTAATCATATATGTTTGATTTTTATATTGATGAGATTCTTGGAACAAATTAACATCCCAACATGTTTAATAAAACAAATCATTTTCAAGTTAGGGAAATAACAAGCCAGTTTAAAGTTGAGTTTAGTAACAAATTCAGAGGGCTTTTCTAGGTCTTGAGATGATACAATAATGCTAAAATTATTAAGTTTTTCTTATATTTTCCTTTTTTTTTCGATCAATCCGAAAAAGTTAATAAATGAAACGGTTTTCAAGAGGTAAGTAATATTCTAAGTTACTCATTTATTAAAAAATCAGGACTAGATTGAGGATTTTCAATCCATTATAAATATGAATACGATCTGATTTGGCTTATTGGACTAAAGACTTTTTTGTTATTCTTTTTTTTTGTTGATTTCAGAAAAAAATCAGTAATATGAACAAATCTTCAAAAATTTGCAAAATCTATTCATCAATAAAATCAACAATATCACTATAAATCAACAAAAATCAGTAATATCAATAAAATTTTAACAAAAATCAACCATATATAACAACAAAAATAACATAAATAGAACACTCAAACACCAGCGAAACCTCAGTTGGAGATCCATCTACCTCAACTATTGTGATTTGTGCTTCCTTTGCAAACTAATTTTTTTTTTTCCTTTTTTTTTATCTAAATCATAGCAATAAATCTTTTTATGGAGTAGCAGCTCAAAACTATAAGGCCCCCACTTGTCTTCTCTTTCTTTCCTCTCAAAATCCCTCCTTCCCCTTCTTCATATCTCTCTCTCTCTCTCTCTCTCTCTCTCTCTCTCTCTCTCTCTCTTCCCATTAATGCCATGTAATGAAACCCAAGCAAACTGTAAACCCACCCCATTTTCAAACCAGTTTGCATCAACAAAACTACTAAAATCTAACACAAACCCTTCATTATTATCCTCTCACCGCTCGCCCACCACCTGTTCGACGAAACTCCCCAAAGAAAAAACCACCATTAATGGGGAAGAAAATGAAGCTTCCCTTTCTCTCTCACTCTCACTCCAAGAGCTTAGATAACCCAAATCTCTCCATTTCATCATTATCATCCCCTCAATGGCCTTGGCCTTCTTGTGGTGGCACCCTCAAAACCCTGTCGTTTCGAGACAAAGACGACGCTTTTCGAACCTTCAACTCTGCTTTTCTAGACACCCAACTCACCCCTCCTGATTCATCCTTCACTGTGTCGTCGTCTTCTAGAACCTTCTCGACAATGTCGGAGGATTCGGGTGATCCGGTTGAGTCTGTCATCCGGGGTTTGCGGTCCGACCGGTTGTTCTTCGAACCGGAACAGAGCAGCTCGTTAATGGCGCCTCCGACGCCATTAATGGAGGAGAGTGAAGAATACGAAGATGAAGATGCAGCTAAACCAGAACATGAAGAAGTAGAAGATGAAGAAGAGAGAGTGGTGTATAAAGAGAGTGAGATGCTGTCAATGGAATCAAACAACCCATATGAGGATTTTAGGAGATCAATGGAGGAGATGGTGGAGGCTCATGGGTTGAAGGATTGGCAAGGGCTTGAAGAGCTTTTGAGGTGTTATTTGAAGATTAATGGCAAGAACAATCATGGGTTTATTGTGGGTGCTTTTATTGATTTGTTGGTTAGTCTTTCTTTTGCTTCTTCTTCTTCATCATCTTCATCTTCAACATCACCAACATTATCAACTTCAACATCAACCCCATCAACATCAACTTCAACAACAACAACATCTTCATCTTCTCTCTCTTCAACTAACTCTCCTTCTTCCCCTTTATCATTGCCTTCCTCTTCTCTCACTACTCCTTGTCTCTCTTCAATATTGGATGAGGATGATGGTGATGGTGAAGATCATGATCATGATCATCATATTGATTAATTACTATTAGCATTAGTATTAGTACTATTAGGTATATTGATTAGTAGTAGTAATTTTTTTTAAGGGGGTGAATGCTAACTTGGGATGATTTTGTATACCACTAGATTGAAATGGGAAAATGAAAATTTTCAATCTAAATCTATGGATTGTGATTGTAATGTAAGTACAATTTTAATATTTCTCTCTCTAGTTTCTCTCTCTAGATTTCATATTAGATTTCTATCTTAATCACCCCCTGCCCCCCCTTGGAAGTCTGTGATGAGTACCTGTAAAGGAAACTGCACATGCCATCACATGAATTGGAAAAATCTGAGAGATTGGGTGGTGAATGGTGATGTTGAATTTTAAGAACCTGTTTTTGTGGGGAAATTAATAGAGCCTGAAATTGATAGAAATGTTTTTAATTTTGTGTTTGTTATTTGTTTTTGGTTAAGTGGGATCTCTTCTGTTATTTTGCCACTTTAGGACTTTCTACTTGTCCTTTCTATGGACATTTCACTACTTGGTTACTCCATCTCAAAAAAAAAAAAAATTAATTAATTAATTAATTAATTAAATACACAAAATTGACACTAATTGGTTACTTCCATTTTATTGGGTTAGGTGAGCATGAAACAAAGTTCACATAAAAATATACTAACAAGATTACCCATTTATATGGGAAGTTTTGGCCATATGTGAATACAAGAATAGAACAGTAATCAGAGTGTGTCACATCTTTTATATATTGTGTTTGTCCATTGTCTAGTCATTTTTAACCAATATACAATTTACATAAGCAATCTCAAATTAGTTGGATAACTAGTCCATTCCTGAAATTTAATGTTTGTAAGTAAATGCTTGTACTTGTTTGGAGCAAGATTTTGAACCTAACTCATATGATCATAACTAGAAAAAGGATGTCAATTTTTTGAGTACTAATTGTTTTTTTATTTATTAAATAATTATCAACAACAACAATAATCCAGTAATAATTCTGCCTACAGCGGGATTTAGGGAAGTCCGAATCCCCCTTTTGTGTTTCTTGTGTGCACTAACATGTATGCAACCTTACCTCTAACAAGTTGCGAGACTGTTTCCGACTTTATTTAAATAATTATAAGATATTTTATTGATGAAAATAGCTAGTCTAAGCATTGTAATAAGAAACATTCTCTAGCTTTAAGTAGAGTGAAGAAGACTCTCATGAAACTTTGTGTTCAAGGCTTGAAATCCAGTCAATGTTAGTGGTGTAGTGTCTCCATTTTAGAGTGATTGTTGTAATTGACTTTGTGAAAAGTAAAATCAAACAAATACTACTAATTATTAAGTTCTTTGTGGACTAATCAATTTGAAACATACCAAATTGTGAAGAATGGTTTGCATAATAATACTAAAATCTCAAAGAAGTTCTAGGTACAATTTTCTTGTGATTTCTCTGACACGAAACTTTATGACCAAATATTTTCCATCCTACAATATCAACATCATTGAAAGATGCCTCAAAAAATAATTGGTTGATATCTCCACAAATCACACCATCACTAATTGTTAAACCAGGATATAATTGATTTGATTATTAAGAGATGATGTATATACTCCATATGTGGTACTTGAAAATGAAACATTGTGAAGAGGTTTCTTCAACTGAATAATACATGTAGGTTACTTCCATTATAATGGGTAGGTAAGCATGACATTTATTTCACATTAATATATTCAACAAGAATACCCATTTATATGGGAAGTTTTGGCCATATGTGACTTATATGGGGAGTTTTGGCCATTTGTGAAATTGAAGGAAAGAGTGGTTATCAAAGTTTGTCATCTACAATACCTTATGTTTGTCAATTGTCATGCTATAGTCATTTCTTAACCACCTTAGATAAGCAATCTCAAAATAGCTTGATAACATACAAGACCATTCTTACATTTTCCCCTTCTTTATTAGATATATATGTGTCTACTATACATGTATGCATAGAGCAAGATTTCAACTTAACTCATTTTTATGAATACAATTACATATATGGATCGATAGATGTTGATTTTATGATCATTAACTCTTATGGTAACCCACAACCTATTGAAATGGTTTGACACTCTCATACTTCAACAAAACATCGAGTGTTGATTTGCCCCTTTAAATTACCCCTTTGTAGAGGCATGGATATTTGAACTTGAAATTAGATGAGTATTAGTGGTTTACTCCCTCCAACATGAAGTGATTATTCTTATTAAAACGAAAAGGTTTGAAAATATGTATAAAGTACATAAATTCTATATGGGGTTAGTTGTTTGGCAAATGACTTTGGCTTTTGTCAATTTTGGCTTGATTGACCAGTCCACCAGCCAAAGTATTTGGTAAGTGGATAGTTGGGTTGGCTTTTGGCATCCCACAAGCCAACTTTTGAACAACCATTATAAGTAGTTTTTGGGGTTGCCTTGAGGTTGATGAGTTTATCTCAAGATATTTACAAGGTAACAGCTAATAATGATCAAGTAATTTTACCAAACACATTTTACAAATAACCATTATTACCAGCTGATCAAAGCAGCTAATACAACCAACCAACATTTACCAACCAACAGCCAACTCCATCATGACTCAAAATTATATCCATGCCCAAAAATTTCTCACCCTACAATAATAATAATTTCAACATCATTGAAAGATGTCACTAAAATTATTGGTTGGCAATCTTGGCATCTCCACAAATGAACAACATCACTAATTATTATTAGATGGATATATTCATGGATTATTAGATTAGCAATGAGATGTGTAGATCGATATATACTTGAAAATGAAACTTCGTGATGAATTGCTTCAACGGCATTCTGTCATAATATTAATGAGTGCATTCAATACCAAGTTCCAAACAGGGCATAACAGGGTTTCCACCATTATCCCCATCACGTACATCATACATCCCATGCACCCTAAATCACAACCCTACACGTGTCCACCTTGATTACGTTTAACATCTTCAATTGATCACTGCCGTCCATTTCAAATTGGACGGTCATTGTCCTTGTGATAGCTACTATTCCTGTTCAGAAATTTGGCTTTGCCTTTGCACTCATATTCTTGCACCTGCAAATTAAAACAAGAGATTAAAATAAAAAGAGGAAAAAGAACAACACAACAATATCATATCCGGCGACCTGATATATCAGGCGATAGTACTGATCGTCTATAAAATAATACTGATGACTCAAAAATTGGTACTAACAACCCAAAATTAGTAGTATCACTTTTTTCTCATCCAGTACCATTCTAGTACTGATTTTTACTTACATAGTACTACTTTTTATTTGCCCAATACTCGCCTAATATATCAGGCAGCCTGATGAGAGACGGACTGAACAACAATGGTGATTGGTGACCACCTCTTCATATATAGGCATAAGCCCAGAAAAATAGAATAACTATTTATAGCTCTTGATACATGTCTTTATGTGCAGTGGGTATAAATATATATACACTGCAAATTTAAAAGCCTTGGTTTCTTGCTATGAGATTGTGACAATATATACATTTTATTTATCTTATTATATGGTACATAATCTTAGGATGAGACAAGAGGATAACACCTGGATTTCTGCCATTCTAATGGCTGGAAAGTTTTAAATTTTTTCAGACTTTTAGAAAAGAACAAAAAGTTCTGTAATTTTGTATGGTTTATTTGTTCATATTTTGATGGTGGGCACTCTCTTGTTATCAGTTTTGGGGGTAGATTTGAATGTGTGTTGAAGGACAAAACAGGAAATGAAGGAGATTTGTATAAGCTTTAGTGGTGGATTGTGAATCATAGTGAATGCCACTTTAGCAAAGAACAATTGTCTAAGCTGATCATTGAAATGAAATTATTTTTATTGTTGTATTTTCTCCTCTAGTCATGTCTCTCTCTGTTTTTCTTGTTTTCTGGGACGAAAATATAGACATATGTATGTACTATATATACATTGCCTGAATGAAAATAGAAGGGTTATATGATGCACGGATATAACATGATTTTACATGAATGATAACATGGAAAAGTTTAATTATCATTTTCTTGCTAATTTTATATTTTGATATCTCATTCCGAATTTATACTGTATAAGAAAAAACTTTCACTCATAAATACCATGTAGATTAACGTCATATATATCATTGATCGATATTATGACAATATGGCATATTATATATGAATGAGAGATATGTGAGCATTTTAATATGCAATGTGATGGACAATGCCTCATCCTAGAGCACATACATAATATGGATGTGCATTGTTGCAACTTGCAATTTATACCAACAGTTCCAAAGAAAAGAAAAGAAGCTTGAAATGAATAAACCGATCGATAAAGGACATATAATTGGTTCTAAGACTATAGATAGGGAATGCACACAAAAAGTTTTGTCCATGCATATATAAAAGATTTGGAAAATGACTGTATGATGCATGAACACCATCTTCCAATCAATAACATTTGGAGTATATATATTCTTTTCATTCACCCTCAATTTGTAAAAGTGAATCATCATCTTTTGTCTTTTCCAGGTGCTATTATGAATTTACATTGAAGTTTAAGCGGCTTCATAAACCACACTATTTCATAATCCCTCTGTCCGAGAAAGTTCTTTATATTGGACTTTTCAGGGTCTCCAATGC
>BSSO01008327.1:0-10227 GCA_030267885.1 Mesembryanthemum crystallinum | reverse complement strand
CCCCCATATCATCCCTAAATTACCCCTCCACTATCTAAAAAATACAATAAAAAACTCTTTTTTCTCTCTCCAATCACTCTCTCTCCAATCACCCTCTCTCCAATCACTCTCTCGCTTCTAATTTTATATCTCTCTCACAACCAATT
Source organism: Mesembryanthemum crystallinum (assembly GCA_030267885.1). Lineage (NCBI taxonomy): Eukaryota > Viridiplantae > Streptophyta > Magnoliopsida > Caryophyllales > Aizoaceae > Mesembryanthemum > Mesembryanthemum crystallinum. The sequence continues at coordinate 10,081 of BSSO01008327.1, read as the reverse complement.
ATTATAATCTCTCTATTTCACGAGGGCAAAAATGACTAAAATTTTCCTCCTAAATTCTTGTGTCAATTTTGGTTTGGAAACGTAATAGCGGGACGGAGGGAGTATTTCTCTTCAATGAAACTTGGAACAGAAACTTAGAAGACAGGGCGGCTATACATATCTTTAATCCTGTAACTAACAGAATTAGAATATACTATAAGGTAAAAAGAAGGCAGGGGGAAGGGGGGAGAGCATTATCAGTATCATGTAACTGCCATCCTTGCGGATACACACTCCCAAGAAATCAAACAATCCATCGACCAAGATTGGGAATAGCTATGTGTAAGTTAAGAGAGAGAAGAAAAGGAGCAAAAGTGGGGAGCTTAGATGGTAAGCTCTCACAGTCTCACACCTCCAACCTTGAGGTTGGGAGTTTGAGTCTCATTGCCCTCCATTTCTAAGTGGTGGGTGGTATTTGTAGTTTAAAACCCTTTGAGCCATATTGGGCCTTAGAGGCTGACTTCCATGCCTGNAAAGGAGGGAGAGAGAGAAGAATAGAGCGAAGAGTTGGGAGAGAGGCAAAGGGAAGGGAAGAGCTTTAGAGAGAAAAAAAAAAAAAAAAAAAGGACATTAGCAAGATGAATAATTTTTGAAAGATGAAAACATGTAATAACAGCAAAAGAGTTACAGCACAGCAGAGGAAATTAATTGAGAGATGTAGAATGGTTACTAAAAGCTTCAGCCACCCTAGCCCAGAGAGAATGGAACGAAATCGAACAACAAAAGAAGGAAACAGGGTAGATTCTGTGTCCCACACATGTTCTGTCGCATATTGGACTAACCAGTGTTAACGCACCTCACTTGAACTATTAAACTAAAAAGCTTATATAGAACGACATACACCGCAGTTCTGAGTAATCTAGTAGAAGCACAGGGGCCAGGTGTGAGGGTAATGTAACATAGGAAAATGTTGTACCTGTCTTTCAGTGACATGGTGAAAAGCAGACTTCCATGGTCCACCACTAGCCTCCAATTGTCGGGCCCAGTTACGTGCTTGTTCCCAGTACCCATTATTTTCAAGTGCGGTCAAGAGGGAATCATCATCTAAAATTTCATTACCTAATTGAAGGTCCTCATGTTTTCTTAGCGCAGGTTCTGCTAAATTTATCTTCCAGTACTGACGTCGATAGTATGCAGCAGCAGATCCTCCATCACCAAAGTCAGTGTTAGCAAGAAGCTGTAGCAAGCACCTTTTCTCATAAGGTGATGGGCATGCCGAAAGAATCGCATCAGCAGCTTTCACTGCAGTGGAGCTTATCCATGATGTCCCTGACAGTCCTTCTCTACCAAAGTTTGAAAGCAAAAAGAATGGTTCTTCTTTAATTCTGAAAGAAAATGATCCCAAATGTGCTGAAGCTTCAGATAGACGCATCTGAGAAAATGCCTGCAATGAATTGGCATGTTAGATGTAAATGAATTGGCATTGAGACGAGGAAGGTAGGAAATAACTGTTGCATGGAAATTTTTGACTTTATTCCATACTGACATAGTGGTTTACTGCTGAAGTTGTTATTTATTTTGAATAATAGAAGAATTATGCTTATCAGAAATGCTGTTCAATAGATAAGGCCAAGAGATCCTTTATCTGAAAGATTAAAAAAAAAAAAAACAAAGTAACAGACAGAGAGAGTTCTTCAGTCACTACAACTCTTCTGAAGCAGTAATAAATTGATCATTATACCCAGGAAAACACTACAACTAATGGATATAAAGCAATGTTTGAACCAAACAGTGAGAGGAGTGCATTGGTCTTCACTGGGGTTTCTGTTTCTCCTTAGATGCTTTGGGATTAGGTAAATTTGGATTTTTATTTTTTTTATGTGAAGGAAAAAGCGTATCATTAAGGAGCAAATAGGTAAAAAATTTGACCTTTATTAATTTATGAACCTTCTATTTATCCAAAAAGAAAAAGTATGACCCAATCTGGTTTTCCAATAGAAAGACCCTACATAATATGCATATCATCCATGTTAACAAAAGTTACATCGAATTGCATTTTGCTCCAGTTTCTTTTATTATCTTAATCTGTTCCTGACAGCAAGTACATGCATAATCAGAAAAAGGGAGAAAAATAGGTGATATAAATGTAAACAGGTAATAAAATATGAGCTGGACTTGTTAAGAGCTTCAATTAAGTAGACAAACCTGAAGAGCACGGATGAAAGATAACAGAGAACATGACGGAAGGAACATTTCAAATGCTCTCAGCAAAGGAAGGAATTGATGTTGTTGACAAAGCACAGCAACCAATTTTGGCAAAGACATGGACCAATCATCAGAATCATTGACGTCTTCTCCAGGTCCTACTTCCTTCACCTTTTCAACAAGTATTCTTGCTTCCGAACTTGAGGTGTCATTAATAGAGGTAGCTGAGAAGTCCCCTGAAGCTTGATCTACAAGCCTGCGACGCTTTGGAATTTTCCTGTTGTAATGGAAAGTTGGGATCGTATCATCTGCTGCTAAGGAATTTGAGGCCTCAACAGCAGCCCCAACATTATTTGCTATCCGGGAAGCAATATCATTTTCTCTGATAAATGATGTTTCCCTACATTGCAAGCATCAGCAAGGGCATTAAGAAGTTTGTAAGTATGATCTGATAGCACAGCTGTTTTTTTTTTTTTTTTCCTGATAAGTCAATTTTATTAGAAGAAAAAATCAGCTACATTACATAGTAGCTAATAGCACAGCTGTTATGAGAAAACAAATGCTCATACTAACATGCTGGACAATTCTAATGACAAAATAATATGAAAAAAGATGAAACATCTCGAACTAAGTAATCTTCAACTCTTCTGAGGCTGAAATCTATGTAGATAAGAAACAAAGTTCCTAGCAAGATAATTGTATTACTGAGGCTGTAAAACAGCAAGGGAGGACAAAATTGTCATCACACAGAAATACAATTACGGATAGCAGGAATTAGCCGACATTAGAAATCAGGTAACTTTTCAGAGGCTCCTCCCGTCCTAGACTTCTAGCCCACAATAAGAAGCCATGTCACCCAATCCGAAACAAGCTTAAGTGACAAAGTACCCTTCCAACTAACCAAATACACCACTGAATCAGCATTGTGCAAACGGAAATTCTTCTCTTTAACTATCCCAAAACCCAGCGAATCTGCAAAAGCTCCAAAACAGTAGCCGGAACCCAATGCTCCTCATTAATCTTTAAATGAAAGATAGAAGTGTGTTTGGGGAAAAAATAAAAAAAAAAAAAAGATCTTAGTGGTACTTGAGGAAATCAAATATGGGAAGCTAGATTAAAAGCTTTTAGCTAGTTTTCAAGTTTAGTACCCATAAACACCCCACTCAATTATCTATAAGCTATATTTCTAGTTGTGACAAACACATCATACGGTGATGTGATCAAACTTGTAATCATCAGAAGCATGGGCAATGTTTCAAAAGGCGTGAAGTGAAATGAGGTGATAGAAGTTTATGAAGCCTAGGCTCACAAGGTGATGCTGGTGATCCCGGCGTTGGGTTACTTCCAACCCCATCAGGGCCTGGACTAACGCTTGGCAATGATGAGGCGGACGAGCGTGGTAATGCCCTTGTTCAGGCTTTGGGGATTAAGCTGGTTGAACATATGGGTAAAGATATTACTCTTGGGTTTCACACGTATTCCAGGAAGAAAAAGGGTAACCGTGAGCTGGAACGGTTAAAGTCCAGTATCAATTATAATGGTAGTAGTAACAATTAGTAGTTTTCTGTATAGGTTTTTTGGGCTAGGTATGGTGGGTTTTGGTATTGGACGGTTTCCTTGTTGAGAATGACCTATTCTCACTCTATGTAATTCTCCTTTTCTTCCTAATAAAACTCTTTATTATCAAACAAATGAAGCCTAGGCTCACGAGGGCGCCTTGGTGAAGTGAGGGACACTGCCACATAATTGAAAATATGCTATAAAAATCAGCATTTTTGTGTGTGGTCATAAAATTGCACATAAGACCCATTGCATAAACCCCATTGGCAAAGTCCCAAAGAAACACCAAAATATTACTTGAAGAAACGCAACAACTAATCTTGCGCCTTAGGGAGCCTCTCAGAAATCAACTTGCCCAGAGGCAAAAAACAGCATTAGCCTCTGCCACCTCGCTCCTCAGGCACGTCTTTTCAAACACTGATCGCGGGGTATATGCTGCAAATAAGGTCAACGATCTTGTTTCCCCAAGTGTCTTATTTGCCCTCTTTCCTGGTCACTTCAAGATCTTGGATCTCTATCTCGTGATTGAGAATCATCAGTATACGACAATGGCATCATATGCAGCAACTTCAGAGACAGAGCAAGTGACATCACAAAAATCGAAAGTTGTGTCCGTCACAGGTGCAGCAGGTAGACAAAGACACAGATATATAAGGTAAACGAAAGATTAAAAAATAAAAAATAAAAAATCCGATACCCTAGCCATCAATGTTAAATACTGAAGCAAATATCCTTAAAAATTATATAGTCATTCACATGTATATGTTTCCTTTATCAATCTTGAAACAATTAAAGACATCATGCACACAAACAACCGGCAACAGATAAAGCTGAATAGTCAAAATATTATGCAATCATAACTCAATTAAAGGGCAGACAATCACCTTGCTGCTGTAATTTCCAACCAGACTGTTAAACATGAGAGTGGAGCAACATCAGGAAAACATGAAGCAACCATTGCCAATAAAGACCAGCTCAACTCTTTTGCCTTCGAAAGAAGTGCCTTTCCCGGTTGCTTTTGTTTCTCACACTGAGCTAAAATTTGAAAAAATTCCGCAGGATTACCAATACTTTGAGATGAAAAGAAAGATTCATTCCGGTTTTCCAGAGTATCTGAGCTTGAAGATAATGTAGCCTTCTTCTTCCACTCCATCCCTCTCAACACGGTTAATATGTGAGTTCTAAGACGCGGATCAGTAAACTCTTGTGCTGCCTGAAAGGACAACAATCTAAATAAGAAACATATTCATTGTTGTACTCGGACAACAGCAAACACCACTAAGCAAAAAAGACATCCAATCCAACTGGGAAAGAAAGGTAAGTGCCCCTTACCACCTGAACCACCAAGTCATAAGGATATCCACCAAGCTGCGCCTCTGAGAGAAATCCAACCTAAGGGAGCAATAAAACCCTTTCAAACAAACATAAAAAAGGCCACCTTGCTCATCTGAGAGAAATCTTTTATGATTAATTCCCAATCACTTTTCTAGTATTAAGAAATTGTGAAAGACATACCCAATCGTTGTCCCTTGCTAATGAAGTGAGATACATCGTGCTCAGTGGTATGTGGTGCATCTGGCAAAAAACAGTAACTAAATTCCAGTGCTGGCTCGCAGCCTTTTGTTGAGATCTTAACTCATTTCCATCACCTTCTCCATTTAACAACCAAGACCCACAAGTTTTCTCACCAACAGATACTAGAATACTAGACTTTTCCAGATGCTGGAGGACAAGCATGAGAGGTGGAGAAGAATGTTGATTCGATGCGAGCTTTTGAGCTCCCTCCCCCCTAACATTACCATTTTCCTGGTGCAGATAATAGTCTGCCAGAGCTTGGGCTAGAGAATCTGCCACTGTTGCTTCATAAGAAGCAGCATGAAGTGCTGAACCATTGGACAAAAGTTGCTTTTGTTGCTCAATGTAATTGGATTTGTAAAAAGAATGTATTCGTCTTAAGGCAGCAACGTCAACACGGAGCATGCTAGCAGATAAACCGCAAAGCTCTAAAAGAAAAGCACATGCAGCAACCAGCACAGAATCTTGATAGTGTGTGATAGCAAGAGGTACAACCTGAAGCAAGAAGAGCCATAAATCTCACTCCCATTAAAATTTGAGAAAATAAGATAAATAAACAAATGCCATGGTGGCAAAACTAAATACAAAGCATTATACAAAAAATCAAAAGGAAGAAAAAGATGCACCATAGAATGTGAAATTTTATTTCACAATATTAAACATAGAAGACTTTGAAGGTAAACAATACCGATGAAAGAAGGGACTCTTCACTTTGTGTCAATGGGGCAAGTAGTGTTGCCACATCTGATTGAACGTTCACTTGCCCATGTATTGATGCACTAGATTGTCCTTTATCAGTGCTATTAGATTTCAGCTTTAGAACTCTATAACCAAGAAGTTGGTTGATGGCAGCCAGCGCACGTCCACGATGTAAATGGTGCTCCAGTGCAAGTCCAGTTTCCTGAGGTTTAAAAGGTTGCAAATAAGAAAACATATCCATGAATTTTTGTTCATAAACTGTCCAGCTAGAAGATTGATAATGAAGTTCAGTATCAAATTTGAACAATTCTCCTTTAACAAGAAGAATGTAATTTTATCTTGCTTATCAACATTAAAAAGATGCGGAATCAACATTGTTCACAACACTTAAAACATTAACAAAGTAATCATTCAGCAGATTTTTTCCATTAGCCCCAATCAGGTAGGCGAGTTCAGAAAGGTTACCAAGATGCGCAGAGTGCATGTGCAAGCAAATCATAACTTAAGATCACTCCTTTCCCTAGCCCAGATATGTGCAAAGCCAGTGCCGTTAGACTCATGATACAGAACTAATTCACACATGCAAGATAAGCTGCCCGACACCATGTCATCACTTTTCTAAGCTAGTTTGATTAATTTTGCCCAGGGAACAAGCTAGTCAAAGGAATAGCGCAACTATATTCTGATTTATAACAGGCTGATAGGCAACGACAAAGGAATATTCAAAATGGCTCTGGGCCTTTGGGCTACATACCTCTACTGAAGGAGGATATAGCTCCTGTTCAATTTGTTTCTGGATCGCTGCTTCCCAGGACATTGCACTGATTTCAGAATATTCCTGGTCAGTAAAAAGAAATTCTATGTCTCGTTGCAGATAAGCTTCTTCGGCTGGTAGACCTACCATTGACTGCCATCCCAGCGGACCCTAAAACAGAAGCGAAAGCATCAGAGCTGAAGTATGCACCAAATGGCAATCTGCGAGAGCAAGTGAGCAGATTTTCTAAGATCAAGGAGCTCTGTAAAAGTGGGAACTCTTCGGACATTGAATTAAACATTGTACAAGCCACTGCTACAATAACTGAAGTATAAGTGACAGATGTGATATGTTTTTTCGTTTTCGTAAGCTTTGAAGGTAGCATACAGAGTATCTTTCCTTCATTTTGTATCCTATGTGCTGAGTTTTTTTCTTTTTTTTAAAGATAAAAAGAACAAGTTTATTGCAGAATTATTCCAAATCCAGGATTATCAAGCAAGTGAATCAACTTTCACCCTGCCTAACATGAACATCCATATTACATGATTAAGACGAGTATTAAAAAAAAATAAAAAAGACAGCCAACCTGGACAAAAAGTTGAATTAACCTCCGTAAATTATCAGGAAACCAACAAGGCAGCATTTGCTGAAGTGAGGTGTCATGTCCAGAAGAGTAAAATACGCTGTCCCGCCAGTTGATATAGACCGATAAAGCTGAATTGCGACATAGTTATTGATCCCATTTAGATACATATATAGAGATGATCATGAAGCAAGAAAAGAGGAAACACAAGATTTACCATTCCTCCCTTTAAGATTCCAGAAGCTGTGATTAGAATCTTGACCTAAAGAAGCTGTAACAAGCATACGCCACAGAGTAGGAAACTTTTGGAGAGCGGGCCTAAGATTTTCCAATGTACACTGAGAAGAGTTGCAGCTCCTCTTCACACTGCCACTACTCAGGCAGTTTTGTATGGGTACGGGAGCAAACATTAGTGTGGCTAAAGCTGCCATTAACCATCCAGCTTCGGCAATATCGTCAACAGTACCAATTACTTCGTTAGCCTCCAAAACAGACAGGCTACCATCAGAGACTATATTACGGGCTAGTATAGCACGGGCATTAAAAAATGATGCATCATACTCATGCCCCCTCATCCTTGAGAAAAGCATCCACTTCACCCATTGACAATCGCCCTGTGAGGTGACAAAATTATTACTCTTTATGCAATAAAAAATTATAACTCAGATGAGAATGCGACTAGAAACGAATGTCAAGAGATAGAAATAGCATGCACCTTGAATTAATCAAGTTTTTTCTGGTTTTTACGACAAAAATGAAGCATTCTGTTTTCAAAAGATACTCCCTCCGTCCCAAAATGAAAGTCACGTATTCCATTTTGGCTTGTCCCAAAATGAAAGTTATATTTCCACATTTGGCATATTTTTTACGATGAAATTACAAACCTACCCTTACCCACTAGGCCACTACAACTCATATACAATTAATTTATTCATAAAGAAAATAACCTTCTCTCTTCAATCACCTTTACATAAAGCAAGGGCACCAAAGTCATTTTACCCTTCCCATACATTGTGTCCCAAAAGTCAAATGTAACTTTCATTTTGGGACAGAGAGAGTAGTTATGTTATCAATACAAATGCCCGTGACTTTGTAATAATCCTTCTTAAAACCATAGTCCATAATAAACACAACCTTTTTGTCTAGTCAACCATAAAGCCTGGCAAGTAATTGAGACATATGAATCACCAGTGTTCAGCTCACTTTGAAAAAAGGATTAAAAGGGCAAAATTGAAAAAGAAAAAAGGTAACAGCAAAAAGAAACATTCAAGAGCCCCTTGTTTTGGAGAAACAGTGCATTAACAACATCAAATTAACATCCCCCTCTGTGAATCCCAACAAAGACAGGATATAGGGAGAACTAATGTATGCAACCTTACACCCCTAATCAGTCAAACTAACAGGGAAGTTGCTTCAAGAAGACCAGAGATGAGAAATAATTCAGAAAGAGGAAAGTAATGGTAATATGGAAAGTCAGAGTTAAACTTAAACATATCTCAAATATAGCGGTATTAGTTACATATAAAATATCAGTTAGAATTAACCTAAGCAAACATGAAATAGATTAAAATGAATAGTGCATATAAGATATAATAATTAATTTTCAATATCAAACAAATGAACTTACTGCAGCTTCCTGTAGCGAACTGAGAGTTTCATTATCCAGGGATAATCTGTGATGATCAAGATAAAGGTCCAGGAAATATGGCAAGTTATATTGCGCACAGTGATGCACAACAAGTTTGTGAAAGGCCTGCATAGTATTGGGGTGATAGACTTCAAAATTTGTGCAATCCAAAATGCCTGAATTATGCATGGAGTCAGTCTGAGCAGAGATAACGGTTTCTCCACCAAGAAACCCAGACTGGGCCAATAAAAAGATTATTTCTCCTGTCCCGTCCCAGTATTCCTTGAGGAAAATCAACCTCTTGGCGAGCTCCTTACCGATGAGCATTCTCAACCATGATGAGCACAATATGTTGGTCGAAGATTGGAAGAATCTAACATTTGGAATATCTATACACACTGCATCCAAGTCATCAGGAGAGCATCCATAGCTGCCATAATCTGGGAACACCCCATCGCATCCAATTGAGGAAGCAGACTGAAGACCATCCAGACTGATAAGGAGGCTTCCTTTAGATAATATCAAATTTGGGATTATGTCCAGAAGTTTAGAGACTTCCTCCCAATCATTGTGGCATAGGTGATACTCATATTGGGATTCCCACATCACATGAACACCTAAAAGAAAAGGTTGATCTAGCAATATCTGCAATAAAGCAAGTGATGGCATCACATCTTATGATCAGAGGTAGCTCCAGAAATGTATACACAGCTACAAAACTTGCCATAATATACATGCCAGCTCGCCTTACGACCACCAAAAGAAAAAAAAAAAAAAAAGAAAAAAAAGGTAAAGGCCAGCTAAATTAGCTTATTAATGAACTACAAACGTCTAAGAGCTGAGGCTTGAAAGGCATCAAGACTCTACAGGTTATTCAAGTACAAATAAAGTGAAATCATGTATTGTCGTCTCTCCAAATGAAGGCATACGATAAGAAACAAAGAAAAAATAAACAGGATAAAATTTGCATCTGAAGAAAGCAAAATGACCTGTCATAGTTCAGATTAATTGAAACTCATACTCCCTCCGTCCCCTTCAAACGTTTACAAACCACCCAAAAAAAAGTCCCACTCAAATGTTTACAAACCAAAATTTACAC
>BSSO01008326.1:0-10227 GCA_030267885.1 Mesembryanthemum crystallinum | reverse complement strand
GAAAACCTAAAGGGAAGTATTCATTTTGCTCAAGATTTTTCGAAGGAAAGGATTTCGATCAAGAAAGAGGTATTTTTTCACAAAATTTTGGGTTTGTCTTGGTTAATTTTTGTTTTCTTAGAATTAGGGTCTGGAGTTAATTTTGGGGAATTGGATCTTAAATTTTTGCTCACTACAAATGAGTAATTATTCTTGCTCATCCTGTCAAGTTTTAAGGTACAATTCATCAAACAAAATGCAAAGAAAAAAAAAGACAAGCAAATTTTCAACAATTTTTAACATCTAAAACCGAGAAATTGAGGGGAAGGGTTTTATATTGCAAAGAACTAAGCTTCAACTTTCAACAATGGCGGATGAAGAAAGAGCAGAGGATGGGAGAGAGAAGTGTTTTTGAGTTGAAAGGAAAAGTAGCCCCCCAATATTTCACTAATGGAGGGAAAGGGTTGTGAAGGGGAAAAAAGAAAAGGAAAAAGAAAAAAGTAAAAAGAAAAAATCAGATAAAGTCGTCCTGTACTTCTCACGTGAGGGCATTTCGGTCATAAAAAAATTAAATCCATCAGAATCCGACCAAAGGTATCTCTACGGCAAAAAAAAGACGTAAAAGGTAGTTCTCAACAAAAAAAATTATAAAAGGTATCTAGTTGCCAAAGAGCCTATATAAAAGGTAGTGCTGAACAAAAAATCCTTATGTTAATGTTGCATTCCATTTTTATTTTTTGAAAAAGAAATAAGACTCTTTACTTGCAATTTAGAAAAAGAGGACTCTTGACTTGCATGGACATGAAAAGACTCTTGACTAGACTCTTTTTTGTTCTTTTTGTCTTTGAAAAGGTAAATGGAGACTCTTGACTTGTATAATAAATAAGACCCTCTCTTTTGTATTTGCATTTTTCTTTGTTTTTGGAATGTTAGATTGACTAAAATACGTAACTTGTCATTGAGGGAATTTGTTTTAGGAATGATCTCCTTTGTGAGACTACTAGCATCCTAGGGGCGATTTGTGGACTCAACATCCTAAAAAGAAAGTGAAGATGCTAGACTCGATCTTAATGTACTAGGGATTCATCTCCAACATACACAAGATAGCACCCGGAGCACACACAAGCATAGAGATCGGAAATTTAAAGACAAACATGCGTATAGACCATCATAATTTAGTACGCAAAATTGGTTAGGCTCGGACCTAAAAGGATTCCCACGATGTCGTTATAAATCAAACCACCCATGGGTTGCACGTGGTGATTAGGTATGTCGTTATCCCACCATTGGATGGATGGAAAGGAAGGTATCATGGGTTGGGAGTTTATACACAAGCATGGCCCTTAATATCAGGTGAATATTGTATCCATGAAACATTTACAAACCCTGGGGTGAAATTCTGGTAGATAGCGTGCGTAAATCACACAAAATGCAAATGTGTGTATGAATGCAATGGGCAAGATAATCATGTGAATAAAATGACAAATGTTTTGATCCAAGTTTTCAAAGTCACACCCCCTTAAAAATTTAACCCCACAGATGGTGGTGCCAAACTATGGAACTCGGGACCTAGCCCCACAAAAATGAAAGTGTGAAAGGTTGTGAAAAGACCGTGAGCGGGCCACATATGCTTTTGTCTTGGTTGATTTTAAGTTTTGTGACGTCATAGCCTTATTTATCATGTTTTGATTGATTATTAGTCAGGTGACTATATTTAAGAGTATGTGAAAGAAGCGATGGCGCCACCATATTTTAGGAATATGGAACCGAAAGGATTTTTTGTTGAGCACTACCTTTTATATAGGGTGCTTGGCAACTAGACACCTTTTATAATTTTTTTTTTTTTTGTTGAACACTACCTTTTAAGACTTTTGTTTTTTTTGTTTTTTTTTTTTTTTTTGCCTTAGAGATACCTTTGATCAGATTCCGGTGGATTTAATTTTTTTGACCGAAATGCCCTCGTGTGATGGCATGTGACGTCTTTAGCTGATTTTTTTTCTTTTTCATTTTCTGTTTCCCCCTTCCCAGCCCTTTCCCTCTTTATTTCTCCATTCTGATTTCTTCTTCTTCTTCATTCAACCTCACCCCCAATTTGTCTTGTTTCTTCTGTTTCTCTCATTGAAAACCTAAAGGGAAGTATTCATTTTGCTCAAGATTTTTCGAAGGAAAGGATTTCGATCAAGAAAAAGGTATTTTTTCACAAAATTTTGGGTTTTTAGGGTTTGGAGTTGATTTTGGGGAATAGGATCTTAAACTTTTGCTCACTACAAATGAGTAATTTTTCTTACTCATCTTGTCAATTTTTAAGGTACAATTCATCAAACAAATGCAAAGAAAAACAAAACAAGCAAATTTTCAACCATTTTTAACATCTACAACCGAGAAATTGAGGGGAAGGATTTTTGATTGCAAAGAACTAAGCTTCAACCTTTAACAATGACGGATGAAGAAAGAGCAGGGGATGGGAGAGAGAAGTGTTTTTGAATTGAAAGGAATAGTAGCCCCCCAATATTTCACTAATGGAGGGAAAGGGTTGTGAATGGGAAAAAAGAAAAGGAAAAAGAAAAAATCAGTTTAAGTCGTCATGTGCCTCTCACGTGAGGGCATTTCGGTCATAAAAAAAATTAAATCCATCGGAATCCGGTCAAAGGTATCTCTACGGCAAAAAACAAGTCGTAAAAGGTAGTTCTCAACAAAAAAAATTGTAAAAGATATCTAGTTGCCATAGAGCCTATATAAAAGGTAGTGCTAAACAAAAAATCCTTTTAAAAAAGGCTTCAACCACAAATATCTAGTGAGATAACATGATCAAGCCGATTTGTACCCCATTCCCGAATGGTAAATAACTTCTTATGCTTGGTGGAAGAGATTGAGTTCGGGGGTGTAGAACTAGTTGGAGGCCATCTAGGCCGTTGGTGACAACGGCTCTACTCAAATGGATCAAAATTTTGTTAATTGTATTCACATGATGTTCAACTTTTTGGCTCGATTTCAAGTTATGTCTAGGTGAACTAAGCATTCGACTAGAAAAGGTGGTCACTTTGGATACTCATGAATGAGTTCAATTGAATGAATCGACCTTATTTAGAGCCCATGTCCATGAATGAAATTGATGGGTGAACCCCAAGTGATTGATGCATTGACTTTATTTAGGATGTATTTAGCAAGTTACATGCTTTGCAAAACAATGGAATAGATGAGCATGATTTACTTAGTGGTAGTTATTCATGTGAACATGAGATTCATTTCATGCTAGGTTTATTTAATTCTCAAGACAAGTAATTCAATCCGTGAAATCACGCTATGAATTTTATTTAGAAGCTAATCATGATCATGTCAAAATAGAAACAAAATAGAAAAAGAAATTAACAAAGAGATTAAAGAAATGAACCAATGCTAGATCGCCCTCAGGATAGCTCGTTGGATTAGAACACCTTTGTCTTGAGTGCGATGTTCGCAAGATCTGGATCCTTGGATGATAATGATGAGTGTTTGAGTTTGTGTGTTAGATTTGTGTTTGATTTGTGGTGCTTGAATTTGTGTTTCGATGGTGGTATGGGTGAATGTGGGATGAATGTAGTTGAAGGTGGATGAATATGGAAATACATTTTGTGGGATAAGGTTGCAGGAGGATGAAGGTGGATGTGGATTTGCTCTCTCTCTCTCTCCCTCTCCCTCTCTCTCTATTTTGGCATAGTAACCTTGCTTTCACTCTCTAATGATTTTGTGGGATTACTCTCCAATTGTTCATGCTTGCTCCCCAAATTCTCCTTAAATCTCCAATAATTGCCTCCTCTTTTGAATGAAGGAAAGAGCATGTATTTATAAAGCTCAAAGTCTTCGTAAGTAAGCAAATAAGAACAGTGGGTATGCGTCATGGAATAGGGGAGCTGACCGCGCCCGGGCAGAGGGCTCACCGTCAGGGTGATGAGTTCACTGCCCAGGCGGTCAGTCTCTTCACTTCCCGGCTAAGCGCATCGATTTGCTGATCAGGTTGTTCGCACGTACGGTGGTGATTTTAAGCCTTCTGATTAGTCGAGAACTGATCACTTCACTTGTACTTAAAAATCCTAATTTGGTATATACCCTTGGGTCTTCACCCATGGGTTTTTGAATATCATTTGACCCACTTTGTTTGTCCATATTCGGTTTTGTGCCGAAATATTTGAATGCCCACATCTTTTGATCCAGGACTCTGATTTAAGATCCATTTGAAGTTTTGGAAATTATAGATCAAGGGCTACAATTTGAGAGGAAAATTTATGAGATACGGGCCATGGATGAGATCTTGCCTTAGGTTTTCATCATTTCCAAGCGTGCTATTGTTATCATCATTGGGCGTGTCGAAGACTTATGAGACACCAATTGGGGTGTCTACAATAGGTGGTCGACCTCCTTTCGTTTGGAGGGGAAAGATAAACCTTTAGATGATTTACCCCTAGCCTTAAAAGTCCCCCTAAAGAGGGCCTCTTCATCAATTAAGAGGTGCGCCACCATGGCCTCTTGTTGTATCCTCATCGCAACCTGAGACCTGGCATGGTTCACCTTGTCGGCCACAAGTTTTTTTCAATGTGACTTGGACTTAGGAAGGGTACCCATTCTTTTCATGAATGAGATCCTAGTTTCGACAGCCATTCCCATGGCTCGTTGTGGATAGCGGCTCGCGGGACCTCACCCCACATAATGTGAAAAGTGTGAAAATATGAAGGGACCTGAGCGATTTGCTTGGTGTCTTGGTTGTTTTTATATTTTTGCGATGTCATGACCTTGTTTATCACGTTTTGATTCGATTATTAGTCCGAGGGACTATGGTTAAGATTATGCGAAAGTAGAGACGACGCCACCATAGTTTAGAAAATATAAAACCATTTTGAAACAAGCTTTGAACACGAATATCTAGAGAGATATCATGAACAGGCCGATTTGCACCCCATTCCCAGATGGGGAATAACTTCTTATGCTCAATGGAAGAGATTTAGTTCGGGGGTGTAAAACTAGTTGGCGGCAAACTAATCCATTGGTGACAGCAGATCTACTCAATTGGGTTAAAGCTTGTCATTGTACTCACATGATGAGCATGCAATAGATTAGCCTTCTACATTCGCTATATCGGTCATGCAATCATTACTCACCAAAGAATTTCAACGTGACCACATTAGGTGCTTAGGGATGAGATTAAGTGGATGAACCAACCTCATCTAAGGCACATGCTCGTGGATGGAATTGATGAGGTACATTAGTCCCATCTAAAACATACTTAGGCAAATTTCATGCTTTAGAAAATGATAAATTTAGTGAGCATGCCTTTGTTAGGGGGTGTTTAGCCAAGTGAACATGGAGTTTATTTCATGCTTGGTTTATTTGGATCTTTAAACGAGAAGTAAAGCCAACAAATCACATGATGGATATTATGTAGAAGCTAATCATGATCATGTCAAAATAGAGACGAAATAGAAAAAGAAATTAAGAGAGTGATCTTGGCAAGATCTTGATCCTTGGAGGATAACGATGAGTGCTTAAGCTTGTGCGTTTGATTTGTGGAGCTTGGGTTTGGATTTGATTTGTGGTGCTTGGGTGTGTGTATGTGTTTGTTTTATGGTGCTTGGGCATGTGTTTGATTTATGGTTTGGATGAAGGTGAGATGAATGTGGTTGGAGATGATTGGAGGTGGATGAAGATGGAGGATGTTTTGTGGGATTTCTCTTTCTAGATCTTAAGTTGTTCTCCTTGATAGGAAAGTTGAACTCCTTAATTATCTTCACTTGAGCTCTTTTATCATAAAGTTGAACTCCCTTTGGAATGAAGGGGACATCTTGGATTTAGAAAGCCCGAAACTTCAGAATTAAGCCACTAGAATAGCTGTAAATAGGTCCCGACATGCCCGGGGACAATTGCAGGGACCGCACAGGCGTTGAGCTTGATCTCCCAAGCGGTCCGTGCAACGCCCGACGCTTCTGGCTTAACGCTCGTACGATTTTGTAATTTGGTGATTTTAAGCGATTTGATTGGTCAAGAACTAATTTTTTGAGCAATACTTGTTTTTCCTAATCTGGTATATACCCGTGGATCAGCATCCATAGATTGTTTTCATAGGTTTTTAGTGAATATTTGACCCACTTATCGCTCCAGGTTCGATTTTGAGCTGGAAAACTTCAAGTGCTCATAACTTTTGATCTAGGACTTCAATTTAATATCCGTTTGATGTTTTGGAAAGCTTAGAGCAAGGGATACAATATGAGAGGAAAATTTATGAGAGAAGTGCCAAGGTTGAGATCTTGCCTTTAGGTGTTTATCATTTCCAAGCGGGATATTATGCTCGTCATAAGGGCAGTGCAGGACTTATGAGGCACCGGTAGGGGTGTCTACACTCGTGCTGTGTATAGGGAATACCTCCTCCTCGGTTATACATACTACAGATTGTCCCAACTTGGCTGATCATCGTTCCTCTACGAACTGGGACTAGGACTTCCTCGAACCGAGTTTGATTCCTCTTCTGGAAACTGCGCACCCTTTCATAGGCGGGGACCCAGTTTGGATCTTTGGGTAAGACTTGAAGTTTCAGCAACTCCAAGTGTAGTAGATTTGCGCCATTTGGGCATAGAGCTGTTTGGACCTTTTTGAGTTCTTTAGTAACTCTTGGGTGTACTTCGAGTTGGGTTTCTAACACCTCTTTATAGAATTTTCGATGGACCCCTCCTGCGTTGGGGGACCCACCAATCTCTGAGGCTTCATGCTGATTGGTCATAGATTCATTGTCTTGGTCTTGGAACCCCAAGACTTTTCTTCCAATTAGGGTCAAATAGACCAACCCAAATAATCTTTCGGGGCTACGAAGCCCCTAAACATTTGACACTAGTCGAGAGTGTGCAACGTGTTCATGTGCCATCAGCACATGCCTTCCAGTCCCTTCTCCTAAACCTTGGGAAAGGTCAAGAGTCCTCAGTCAATCAACTTGTTGAAAAGTTGATTGATTGTTGTTAACTCAGGGGCAACCCGCATCGTAGAAGTCAAAGAGAGGTTAGTTTCGATAACATGGACTTCAAGCAAATGTACAGGAAAAGGATCCTTATGTACTTTGGATTTTCTTCTTCATGAAAGAAAATATCTTCTGAATCAAATATTATCTTGAATAATATTTCGCAAATAAACATAGTTTTTCGTACTATGTGAATAGGCATTGTGCCATTTACAGTAAGTTTTTCTATTGAATTCATTTTTGGAAGGGATCTTATGTTTTCCTATTTATTTAATCTTCCTATTCGACATGCATCAACCAGTCAAAGATTTTGTCGGCCTTGCAGATATCAAAGCAATTTTTCCTTTCTCGTTCTCCCTGTATCACTGAACTGGCAGTGGTATCCCTTCTTTCGAGAGGGTTGAGTTGAATGGTGGACCCTTGACAAATGTTGGAGTATCCACCTCTAAATATCATGGGAAGGCCCATGGGGCCCCCACTTCGAAGGCATTGTAGCCCTGGTGCTTTTTTTGGCTTCCTTCTCGAAGCATGTTTTCGTACCTAATGATACTTTCGGTTAGTTCTCTAAAATCGTTGAAGGGAAGGCAATCAAACATCATTCGGAATTAAGATAGCCATATTCTCCTAGGCTAACTGGATGTACTCTCTTTCGAGGAGATTAATATGACACCTAATTTTGCCCTTTTAAACCTAGTTAGGTAATCCTCGTTGGACTCCCCAGGTTAATGTCTAATCTGGGCGAGGTTGCTCATTGAGATACCTGGATTTGTCCGAGTGAAGTAATTATGGGAATGAAATTGCATTTTCTCCCAATTGTGTATCGAGTTGGGTGGCAAATCAATATACCAAATAAAAGCTGTCCCAGTTAATGATCTGGGAAACATTTAAAGCTTTAGGAAATTGTTATCATCGGCTTCTCGCCACTGACAGGTGAATCGAGCCACGTGCTCGAGGACGAACACATTGTCATCCCCAGAAAATAGGGTCAAATCGGGCACCTGAAATGTCCTAGAAAAGGGATACGCTTAATCTATTCAGTTTAAGTAAGGTTTACTAATGATGGCCCTATTGGCTCTTCGAAAGCCTAGTCTATTTAGTCTCTTGATAACCTACTCCACCCGGGCTTGTAAAGGATCGACCCCCTATTCCCCGAGCCCAGGTTGGTACCAATACCCTAGTGGTGATGGATATTGAGGGTGATTCATTTCCTCGAAATGGTTTGAATATGCCCCCTGGTATGGAGATTACTCATATTGAGGATATGTAGGACGATACCCTACCCCCAGGTGCGCCCTTCGAGGATACTGGCCCCCTTGAGGGGTATGCATAGGATCGGGGTATGTATTCGGGTACCCCTGCCCATTCGTTGGTTACTGGGTTTCAAGGGGGTCGTACGGTTCGTACTGTACCCAAGTGTTACGGTTTCCTTGACCTGTAACCAACTCCTTGGGCCAACATGATCTTTATTACCCTGGGAATAATTCTTAGGGTTTGATGTTTGCTCTATTTGAAGGACCTAGAATGTGTCTCCCTAGGGCTATTGCCCCCAAGACACATAAGTATGACTCTCTCGTGATAGATATATTTATATCCAACATGAATCTCTTCGACTTGTCTAGATGGGACTCGTTCCACCTCTATAGGGTTAGCCCAAAGGCTGGCTACCTTCTCGAGTTACGGATTGTGTTTCTCGATGAGCGGTTCTAGGTTAACAATTACATTCGTGGTCATGGTATGTAACAAGGCTAGATAGTCGAATTAAAGGTCTCAGCCATATCTACTATTATTCTATTGACCTCTCAAGGGAGGTTCTCCTGGATATTTTTCGAAATATCCTGGACTATTGCTGAAAATATGTGGGATGACTCCTAGGCCAGTGCCCTATATTGGCCATCTAATTCGCGCCATTGACCATCTCGAGCCTCTTGTACGGTTTTTTGCATAGCCTTTACAAAATTGTCATACATGGCGTTAGCCGCAATTTGCATCCTGCCATTTGGATTAGAGCCCCCTGGCTAGTTTTCAACCTCTTGGTTGGGTTGTTGGGGAGTCCTTTCGTCCGGATCTCCATTCTTTCCACCATTATTAACCATGTTTCTCTCCTGAGACCTAATAAAAGACATAAAGACTCAGAAGAGAGAAAAATCGATATGCTCTATCGCACCGCGGTCTCAATTAAATTTGTTTAGGTTAATGCAGATTGCTAGCGTTGAGCCGTCCTTAGAGGTCCAAGCGCTTATGAGGATGACTTTCCAGAATCCCCTTATGGGCCTTGGCCACTACTTGGTAAGGGTGAGTTAGGGTTCACCAACACTACCTCGATGACCCTAATAGCGCCTAGAGAAAAGAAGGCTCACTAACAACATAATTGGTTTAATTTATTCGATGCTTAAACTTGAATAACAATTTGATAGACTGGCAGATTATTAAAAAGGGGAACTAAAAGTATAACATAGATCGAAGGTTCATACCTTCATTACAACGACTAAGTTAGACTACCCCTAGAAGACAAAGATAAAATGATTCTGTGGTTGATTTGAGCATGGTTGTCTTCATCGATGACTTGTCTCACTATTTACAGGGCTTCCTTTCTTGGTCAATTGATCTTTTCCCCAATCATCATGCCTGGAGATTGTGGTGGGAATTGATCACACCTTCATTTTCAGGGACAGTCAATAATCTTCCTTCCCTGGTTGAGGAGATCTGTTGATCTTCCTTTGATTATAGCTTGTTTGGTAAGTCTTGAGCTACAGCTCCCTATTTTGATTGGACAGGCCCAATCGAGGGTCCTATGGCTTCGATCCATATGCCCCTTCCTTCTCCTTTCCTTCTCTAAAGGGTCGGGCCATAATCGTTCTAGGAACAAGTTTCTAGTGAAAATTTTATGGGCTAACAACTTGGGTTACCAAGAAAATGTCAAAAAGAAAGTTTAATATCCATATTTAACAGTTTTGATGGTTAGGTTCATAGGAGTATATGATATATTTATTGATGCTCCATGGTGGGATGATTCCAATTGGGCATATAAATGAAAGTTTTCAGCTTTGAAGAAATGATTTTTAGACTACCATAACTTATGTCAGTAGTTTCACCTTCCAATCATATTAATCACTTTCTTCCCTTGATCTTCATGTATAATATTCAAACCAAAGAACCATAATGAGTTTTCTATCTCTGAACACACCTCCCAGCCCAACCAAATGCTTGGGGCCTTGGGGGTGACAATTTTTTTTGCCAAGAAAATGTTGCAATCGGCTGCATATCCACTAGAT